>PVIH01016634.1:0-44913 GCA_004025045.1 Sigmodon hispidus
CCTCACACACTCACACCACCTCACACACACACACTGCACTGAGCTGTCTCATTTAAAAGACCTTTAGACATAACATTTTACAGCTGAGTAATTTAGCAGAAATCTGAGAATAAAGACTCTCCTCCCTAAACACATTGCCACATCTAAGAAAACTAATATGAATCCAATAATAATCTAAATATAGACCATATTCAGATTTTCTCAGCAGTGCTAGAAATGTCTTTTAATGTTGTTCTGCCTTCATGGCTACTTTTGTTTATGATCATTTTTTAAAGGTTCACAGTAATGACCTTGATGTATCTGTTATTGTTTATAAATTGCACCAAGCTGTAGTTCAGTCACAGAATACTGGATTTACCACACTTCTTTTTTTTTTTCTTTTTACTCTTTGTTCCTGAAGGACCAAGACTTTCCTTTTATTGCTCCTTTCACACTTAAAGACATTCCCTTACCTTTCTTTTAGGGTAGGTTAGCTGGCTGCAAATTCTCTAAACTTTCCTCATGTAAACATACAGATTTCTTTTAAAGATATCCTTGCTGGATATGGGGCTCTGGTTGGATTGTTGCAGGGTTTAGGAAGCTTAGGAGAGGGAGTAGTGGGGGGGGGGCTGCTTCAGGGGAAGGGATGAAGGGCAGACTGCATGGCTGTGATGAGCCCAGTTCTGGGTGTTAAGCTGAAGTTCTTTTACATGGGAAAAGGAGGCTGCTGAGCCCTTTTTCCGCCAATCCTTCACTCTCTGAAGTCCCCACCTTTTAAATGTTCCCTCCTAAGTGACAACTTCCTGGAGAGTTGAGGCTGCTCGTGCCCCATTCATGGAAGACTCCCCTACAATTGGGTTAAATAAACATTTTTCTTAGAAGCCCACATACTTCTCACATCAGCAAGCAGATACAGTCAATGTCTCACTTTGTAAAGCTAAGTTGTTGCTTGGGAAGGTAGTTCTTGGGGCTGGGGAGATGGACTAGTATGTAAGGCATTTGCTGCATAAGCAGTGACTGGAGCTGAGATCCCCAGCACCATGAGGCCAGATGCAATAGTTTGCATCTGTAGCTCCAGTGCTCCCATCGCAGGAGACAGACACCCTGGAAGCTGGCTGGCCAGGGAGTCTGCATATGAGTAGTGAGCAAGACCTGATGGAAGGTCCTCTTGATATATTCACAGGTGCACACACAAACACAAAATAAACAAAAAGATAGCAGCCAGATCATTCCTACTCAATTTGTATGTCTTATTTTGGGTTTCTATGCTGAGATGAACACCATGATCAAAACAAGTTTGGGAGGAAAGTGACTTACATAGAATAGTTTAACATCAAAGGAAATCAGAACAGGAACTCAAACAGAACAGGAACCTGGAGGCAGGAGTTGATGGAGAGATGAAACTCACTCTGTATACCAAGCTGGCCTCAAACTCAGAGACATCCAGCCTCTGTCTCCCAAACTAGGATCTGGGATTAAAAGTGTGTATTCACCATCCCATCCAGCCTTTTTTTTTTTTTTTTTTTTTTTTTTTTTTGAGATGGGGTTTAAGTCCTAGAACTCACTCTGAAGATCAGTCTGGCGTCAACTCATAGAGATACAATTGCCTCTGCCTCCTGAGTGCTAGGATTGAAGGAATCATACTAGCTATCATAATTTGTTTTACCCTTATTCTGTCTTTATCTCCAAGCACAGGGAAACATGATGGCTTCTTTCTCTTCCTCAGGATTGCCAGCAGTGAATGTCCCTGTGGCCCTCTCGAACCAAGGGTTACCAATAGGACTTCAATTAATTGGACGTGCATTTTGTGACCAGCAACTTCTGACAGTTGCCAAATGGCTTGAAAAACAAGTACAGTTTCCTGTCATTCAACTGCAAGACCTCATGGACGATGGCTCGTTGGTTCTTGAAAATGGAAAGTTAACTTCTGTTTCTCTAACCCAATAGTGATCAGTGAATCCAATTGGCTGGCAGTGGGATGCCAGGGATCCAACACTGGGCCTCAGGCTTGCTAGGCAAGCGCTCTGCCACTGGACTGAATCTTCACCACTGTATCGTTCAGTTAAAATGACTCTTAAGAGGTGCTGTTCTCTGGAGCACCTGGGATCTCGCTCAACCCTGTGATTAGGTTTACTGTCAACACTGTCTGTCTGGGGAAATCACTTCTTCAGGTCCCTATGATGTTGTTAATTGTAATATTTATACATTTATTAAATAACTTGAATTCAAGTACTAAATTTTACTACAACACAAAAATACAAGCTCCCAAAAACAATGCATTCTGCATAATTTTTATTAAAAAGTAACAGAAATTAGAGTAAGACTAAGTTTAGTAATTAATGTCTGAAAACATATACATCTTTACAACAAAATACTAACAAAGCAATAACATTAACTCCTGGGGTAACTGGTGTGGTTCTGACAGGCAGTTTGTCATGTGGTAGAGGTTGCCTCAGCAGTGTGAGAAATGACACAGGCAGACAGCACGGTCCTGCCAAAGCTCTGAACGTAGAAAGTGTGGCCCACCAGGCCCAGGACCATACAAGGCCAGCAGCTCCTCAGCCAGGCTCAGACTCCTTTTGTTTCTGTGGAAACAGAGTTGAAATGACAGAACTTCCCCTTCCTTTCCTGGTTAAATGTTTGTCTCACCTCTCTCAGGCCAGGATAGCTCTGTATCGAGCGGAAGGTTCAAAATGCCCGAGGGATGCCCAGTGTGAACCTGTGAAGAGACCTCGGTGAGGATGCCAGAGAGATGACATTGTAAGATCTCTCCCCAGGTTGTCTCTGTGTTTGCACCCTCCTGATCAATGTTCTCTATTTGGACCTCTTGAGCCCAAATTAGACAACATGTAATAGAAATGTTGCATTTACCCCTCTAGAGAATCATCACTGAATAGCAGCTGTCTGTCTTTGCTAGGACCCTTGTCACCAGGCCCAGGACCATACAAGGCCAGCAGCTCCTTTTGTTTCTGTGGAAACAGAGTTGAAATGACAGAACTTCCCTGTCACCAACATTCATCAGGCATTCTAGTTTGACACTTGTATATTGTTGATAAATAAAAGTAGGAACCTGAATTACCATGATAAATTTATTTGCTTAGTAAGAAAAACTTATAAATGTGAAGGATATGAGAAAATATTAGGGCAGAGCCTCTGGGCTGTTTTGTCTCAGGAACTCCGCCTGCCTGTTACTTCATTGACAGTGTTCCCTCATAGGGGACCCTCCCACTCAAAGATGTTCAGACTCATTACAGATCTTCCATGTACCTGGCTCACTGTACTCTTGAATTCAACTAAATTCCTGAAAGGAAAAATACCAGTAAGAAAACTGCATTACATCTGGCCCTCCTCATCTATTGATTTCACGTTGTTTTTGAGGCACTGCCAACCATACATCATAGATTAAAACTAACAGGGGCAAAAAGATGGTAGTTCTAGAAAGTTTGGCCTTGCTCCTAGTAGGATGAATCCATGCAAACAGATAATGTCTAGTTATTAGAAATTCTAGGTAACCCAAAAGTTTAAAGTATTCAGGAAAATATATAACTGTCATTTTATAACCAGGATCTGTTCCCCTGTCTTAGATGACAGGAGGAAACATCCTAGTTGAAAAAGCTAATGTGATGTTAAAAAGGAGCAAAAACAAACAAAAATGCCCCAATCTTCTTCTTTACAAATCTAATTTTGTATTTGGTTATTTAGGGGTTTTGTTGTTGATTTCTGTTTATGGGGCTTTAAGGGAGGTGTTGTTCACCTCAACAAATAAGATGAGGTTTATTCACTTAGTTTTTGAGACAGGGTCTCACTGTGTAGTCATATCTGGCCTCAAAATCACAGAATCCACCAGCATCTCTTTTATGAATGCTGAGATGAAGCATTTGTTTTTGAGGCAGTCTTATATTGCCCATATTGCCCTTGAACTCACTAGCTGGCCCAGGCTGAACTCAAACTTCCAAGCTGGGATTATTGGCTTGTGCCACCACACTCAGCTAGTATGTGTAGTTTGAAATGAAAAACTTTTGGAGACTATTTATTATTACATCTATATTTCACCCTCAGCTGCACTAATTATTTGAATCTAGAACCTGAGATGTAGGCTCTCCTGTGGTCCACGCCTCCAGTGTAAGTGCATAACTGATTCCCACTGTGTATCTCTCCTCTATCTTTACCATAAACCTAGGATATCTCATTGTGCCAAGTTGTTGGAGAATTTGACTGATAAGATTTTTAAGGTGGGAAGGCAAAAGTTAGAATCAACGACAGAAGCATACCAATGTGGAAAAAAACAATGTGATGTGCTTACAAATCTTGGCAGCCTGTCACTACATAGATAGTGTACCTCCCCCCTTTCCCACT
Organism: Sigmodon hispidus; assembly: GCA_004025045.1. Lineage (NCBI taxonomy): Eukaryota > Metazoa > Chordata > Mammalia > Rodentia > Cricetidae > Sigmodon > Sigmodon hispidus. The sequence continues at coordinate 4,336 of PVIH01016634.1, forward strand.
TAAAGCACTTGAAACTAGAGAGGCTGAATGTGATACCAGGTTTGTGTTACCACAGTGAACTTGAGCCATCTAGAAAAAGACAGCACTTACAGAAGAGGAACTTCTGAAAGTGACAAACGGTGCTGATTTGTTCAAAAGTAACTTGTACTTTTCCCCCCAGCGTTTGTGTGTGTCTATGTGGAGAGAGATGCACGTTACAACCCAGGTATTGAGGTCAGGGAAAACTTTGTGGAGTTAGTTCTTTCTTCCACCTTTAGGTAGTTCTGGACTTTCTTGACAAGAGCCTTTACCGGGTGCTGGTCCTTAGCCTGAAGCTTCTAATATAAATCCATACCTTCAGAATTAGAAGAACTAGGGTTTCCATTTATCATTGTTGCTGTTTAAGATGGGAACACAGGAGCTGCTGCATTCTTACTTCCTTGTTGCTGTGATAAGATACAATTTGAAGCTCACAGGTGGAGGGTACAGTCAGTAGGGAAATGAGAGTGACAGGACAGGAAGCTGCTACACCCGGTCCACCATCAGGAGGGGGCCAGTGAATGCAGTCCAAGACCCAACTGCTGGGAATGGGGTGGGTCATCTACCTAGTCCCTCACAGGCCTGCCCAGAGGCTGGCCTCATCTTTGCACTCCCTCACGTGTGCTAGACTCTAATGTCCCCAGGTGGTTCCAGATCTGACAAGGCAGCAGCCGACATCCACAGACCATCACAATCCTGCCTCAGCTTTCTGAGCACTGAGTTACAGCCTGCCATACCACTCCAGGCTGCTAGGACAGCAAAACAGTAAAAAGGTGAGTCCAGCCATCAGGCCATTCAGGATAGGCAGCTTGCCTTAGTTATTTCAAAAGTAGTATGTGCACCAGACAGAAACCTAAAATTTTTTTAAATTGCTTATGTTAAGTAAAAGGGCTTTTTCTAGACAATTCATTAGTACAAAAGTATAAATAGTTGAAATCAATAAAGTGAAATAAAAACAAGGGTAAAGGATACAGCCAGGATACCAAAGACTGGATAGTAAGCACAGTAGGGAATTCCCAGCAGCTTTCCTGGTGGGCAAAGCCATGGGATCTAAAGATCAAATAGATCACCTTTCAGCACTGTGTAACACTTCTGCATCCCATCTGTACAGTCTCAGGGGGTAGGGTGAGTTTAAGTGATGTTCTGCATGCACCCAGCATGATGACAGACAGGTATTCCAAAATTTGTAGTTATAAAACAATAGCTGAGATCATGGTCTTGAGCTTTTCTGACAGATGATATGGTGAACTAATGGCACAGGGCCAATTTGTAATTTACTGGGAAGTTTATATACCTCCCCAGTGAGCTAGTATCTTCTGGAAATAACTTAAAACTGACAAACTACATATTTTAAATGATTTTAATGTTTTTAATGCAAAATTGGCTACCTCGTGATTTGGAAACATGGAGATCTTCAAGGCCTTGGCTCTGACAACCAAAGAGCAAGGTTGGAACACTCCTCAGGATGGAGACTCTCAGAAGTGACCACCCCATATCCTGACAGGGAAGTTTTTGACAGCTAAATTCTTCTCCATGAAAATCATGTCCTAATCCAACATATAGACTGATAGTTGATGCTCAAGAATACTGTGTCTTAGTGACAATTATATCATCAGACAGAGTTCAAGGTAAATGTTACTAAGAGCCCACTAGTATATCCATCAGGGAAAGAAGTTAATGAAGCATCATGAGACATCTAATCATAAGCAATTTCAGTCTGGCAAATCTCCCAAGATAAATTGGTTACAAGATGGACCTACAAGAAAATGGAAAGTGGTTAAGAAGGTTGGGAGATTTCTGACAATTTGAACACACACTAGAATATTTCATAGGCTCCAATAGGATGAGTGTACTCAGAGTGTGGGAACGCGTCAAGTCATCAGCACGCACAGTAGGAGGAGATGAGGCTAGGACTCAGAGTTTGAAAACTTAGAATAGCGAGGCATTACGATTCTAATTCAGAGCTCCGTTAGGACCCTTCCATAGACAATATCTGGAGACATCTTTTTAAAGTTACACGCAAATAATTTCTTAGGAGATTATTTTATATTTCATGGAGATGGCCAGTAGGACTCCAGTCATTGATTCAGCATTAAGGTGGTTTGAATGGTGAGACACTTGAAGTGAGAATTAGAATTTAGAACTTAATTGTATTAGAGAACAGAAAGAAAAATAAGAAAAAATTATCTTTATTCTAGAAAGTGTTCACAGCTAAGTGACAGATGCTAACATTTGTAGCAGGGAGAGCAGGAGTGATTCCTAAGGGCTGATGATGCAGTCTCTAACAGGAAAAGACACAACTGAGTAAGGAGATTTTTGTATTGGGCTCCTTTTTCACTCTATTTTATTCAAATATTTAAAATGCAAGACAGTCAAAACCCTCCTACCCACCACCTATGCTCTATCATTGACATTTTACAATGCTTGTTTTGATCATGTGATCTAGTATCTCCATTCTCTACCTATTTAAATATGTATCAAAATATGCTTCTCATACTTTGAATCTAATACTTATTGTTTTATGTATGATTTACATGCCATAAAATGCACAAATCTCATGCATATATTCCAAGTTTGCCATCTGCACTAGCTTATGCAACCCAAATTTCTATCTATATATATATAAACCATTACTATCAATTCATCACCCCAGTAAAGTTCTTTATAACTCTCCCCTACCTCCCCTGAACATACTCAGCTAGGTAGGGGAGGACCACTCTTCAAATTCTGACTCCCCAGCACAGATTAGTTTTGCTTCATCTTGGACTCCAGGAGTCCAAGACTCCCTTAGGAAAATGCAAGGGGAATTTCTGCCTTTTGAATTTGATTTGAATGATTTTTTTTCTAACAAGTTTTACCAGTTCTAAGACAACAGATGTTCTGAGTGAGGAGAGAATGGAGCTTTAAAGGCTGAATAAAAGAAAAGTCATGTTACATCATTATGTAGTAGGGTATTATTACAAAATGGTTTGTTTTAGATAAAAATGATTTGTGAATCAAACAGCACTTGAAGCCAGAACAGGTTCAGAGGGTTTACTCACTGCATTAGTAGCAGGCTTGTGGAGGCTGGATACAGAAGCACAGGAGAGAAGTACTGTGTGACATATTCTTAGGACAATATGAACAATCATCTCACCCCAGACAGGATGCCTGTGACAGACCAAAGAATGAATACCACCCAAGTCCAACTTGGTGAATCAATGGGTTTTGTTGGTGTTACTTACAGGAGCATGCATGGGTAAGCAGTTAATACAGGAACAGAAAAAGCTCAGCGATGCATTATTAAAACCAGCCCCAGCATGGGTGGCAACTAATGGAAGCTGGAAACCCAGAGCACTATGAATGACTTGTAGGCAGTACTTGTAGGTCAGAAAATATCTCATCCAAGCAGTTCTCTGGGTTCTGCCTCTTCTAGGCAGCTCTGTTGTTCCGAGTCCTTTCAGGTGGCGTGGCTTCTCTGGAAATGTTTCTCAGCTCTACAGTCTTTATTGCTTATATAGGCTTGGAGAGGAAGGGGTCTGGTGTGTCTGATTTGGTTTCAGGAACTTCCTGAAACCTTTGAGTTGTTTATTTTCTGTGCTCAGAGAGCTTCCCTGAAGGTTGAAATGTTTTACCTCCTCTTAGAACACCTGGTGTCTTACCTAGGCTTCCTCCAAGATGGAAGATTTTTATCTTTCAGGAAAGATTTTTTTTGCTATGCAAAAAAATGCCTGTTGCCTCCAACTAGCCACCTGTTTTATTTGGTGAAGTGTGACGACCCTTTTGCTTTGTTGGGGTATGGGCAGATGGGAAATCCCTAGTTCCATAACCAACTACATCTAATGGAGGTTTGGGGGTTTTTTTTTGTTGTTGTTTTTTTTGTGCAGTCACTATAATTTTTCTAAGTTATGGTCTTATATGCTTGCCAAACATATCTAGATATAAAAACAGTCCCATGCCAAGGACCTTCTCTTGTTTCACTTTAGCAGTATGTATATATATAAACAGTTACGTAGTGGGTTCTTGTTAATTCGACCCATGAACTCCGAGTGGTAGTCTGTATTGATGCTCTGGAGATTTCTTTTCTGACAGTAATGCTCAAAATGTTGGTTGTTCATTAACTGCAACCTGAGTGGCTAACGATGACTGAGTTTGCATCATTTCACTGTTAACCTATTGCATAGCTAGTGTGAGTCATTGTCTTAAGCCACTTAAATATAGTATAAAATGTTAATAAAGCATAGGCTGGTTTCTCCCCTGCCCTTCCTGTGATCATTAAAAAAAAAAAATAGGTTTTTAGGCATGTTGGGCAAGTGTACACAACCCCCAGCTCAGCCCACTTACTTCCTCAAATGGAAGGTACAGCAAGAGTTTCAGGTAAAGCATGCAAAAATTGGAAGTGACGTGAACTACATTGACATACTCTTTTGTGAGCTTATCAACTTCAGCTACATGTAAGTATAAGCTTGCCATTTGTATGTAAAAATGAAGTGGCTCAGAAATACTCTGATATCCAGAAAACAAAATGTCTGAAAAGTTACATTTCTATAAAACGTAAGAGTGAATCTTACACTGTAACATCTGGTTACAATGTAACATTTGGTTACACTGAGTAAACCATAAGTTACCAAAAAAGGATGTGAGAATAGCAATCTGTTTTAAAAACTATCCCTGAGCTCCAAACCCAACACCCAAAGCAATTGGCAGAGGAAAAAGCCTTCCAGATTTCTACAAAGCCCAGAAAAGAAATGTGAAAGTTGAACATAGTGTACATGTCTGTAATTACACACACACACGTCCCTCAGTGGTAGTCCCTGGGTTCATAGCAACACACATAAGTGTTGAGACTGATTTGGCAAATCCAATATTTACCACTTCAATCCATTTCATGCTTCTTTGTGGGAGATATTTAGAAAACCTTGACAATAGTTGCCCATTCCCAAAGCACACTGAGCAAGTGACTCACCATCTTGGTGTATACAGTAAGAGCAAGTGATAGCCTTTAAATCAAAACAAGGGCAGGCCTGACCCACAGCCTAAACAGCCTGCCTAGATGAAATCAAAGAAAAGGGAAGAACTCATGTTGTTCTTTCAAAGCAGCCTATACTCACCTTTTAAAAATAAATTGTTTTGCTAGATGGAAGAAAATTTAAAAAAAAAAAAAAGCCCATCTGACAGATATTTTAAAATATTGTAAGACCATAGGTAAAACATTTGCATAAGTCCACTTAAAATAATAAATATTTCACAAGTTTAGTCCTCCGGAATTCTCCCTGAGCTCAGGTGTCAGCTGTCAAAGCTCCCAAACCCTCTGCCTAAAGATTCTTCTTGAAGCTGCACAGCACAGATATGGCTGAGCCTGAGTGCTTCCCATTTGCTTGGGTCTCTGCATCTCTTCTTCCTGCTGTGGTGTCTACTAGAAACTACTGTTTATCACCAGACAAAAGTAATTAAGAGAATTTCCTTACAGTTAGCTACTAGACAGAAATCTGGGGAAAGCAGAGGTGGTGTTGTTCGTTTGTTTTTGACTTGGTATGTATGATGCCATTCTTGATTGTCAGTAAGACTGTATCTGGAGCCAATTAAAACTCACAGGACACATCTGTGAGGAATTTTGCTTTTATTTGATCTTCTGAAGTTGGAAGGCAACCTAAATCTGGGCCAAACTTTCTCCTGGAAGTATAAAAACAGGGAAGAAAGATGCTTTTGCCTTTTGCCTGCTTGCCCTCATTCTCATAGACAAGTTCATATATCCCACTGCTGAGGCATTCCTTCACAGATAAGAGAGCCTGATTCTTTGGGATTCTAATGTATACTGAAGACCACCTGAGACATCCAGCCTTATGGACTGCTGGATTCTTGGACTTTCTATCAAGAGAGCCATTGTAGGACTGGTTGGACCACAAACCATAAGTAACTCTAATAATTTGTGTGTGTGTGTGTGTGTGTGTGTGTGTGTGTGCGCGCGTGTGTATACACGTGTTCATTCTGTTATGTTCCTCTAGAGAACTCTTACACAGATTACAAAGAAAAATTAGTTTCTATGGCTTGCATTGGCTACAGAGTCTAAGAAGTGAACCATGGTCAAAACCCTAAGACATGTACATGTACCTACCAGGAGTTCTGTCCATTATCATCTTGACAGGGAGCAGGTGGACATGATGCTGGCTACGTCTTGATCAGAAGGCAATAGGAAGTAGAGTATAACACTGAGCAATGCTTTAAACAAAAGAGTCCTCAAAGCTCACCCCAACAGTGACATACTTCCTCCAGCAAGACCACACCTATTCTAACAAGGCCACACCTCCCAATAATGCCACTTCCTAGAGCTTGTGGGAGCCAATTATATTCAAACTACCATAGTACATATCATAATATCACAACATACTTGGTTTTTACTAGATACTGTTTATGCCACTCAGTTTGTACAGCATCTTAGTTATCTTGGAAATTTTTGCCTTATTTATTTTATTTGAGAGAGGGATTTTCCATGTTTCGCAGACAGGTCTTGAATACCTGAGTTCAGGAGATCCTGGCACCTCATCCTTTCAAGTGTTAGGTATATATGCTATATACCCAGCCCAATTATTTTGAAACAAGGTAATTTCTATCAGGAAAAAAAAATCAAAAGCACTGAAGGAGTGGTTCCATGATTTGCTTCTCTTTCAGAGGACCCAAGTTCAATTCCTAATACCTATATGATATGCACACTGTTCATAGTTCCAGTCCCAAAGAATCCAGCGCTTTCTTCTGGCCTCTGCTGGCTTCAGGCACGTACATAAAATATACATACACACAGACTAAAAAACTCATACATATAAAATAAATGAATAATAAAGAGTTCAAAGCCTAAAATGTTTAGAATTGCATCTTCACCACCCTAATTTACCTCTGTTCCCAAGTTTATTCTAATTCATTTGTAGATGGGACAGGCCAAAATCTATGGGTGCTGGTTTCAGGCTTCATTATAATAAACTTGTTGAGAGGGTTAGGATTTAGCAATTTACTTAGTAAGTATTCCCAAAATAATGGAGATTTGACATGAATGCACTTAGTACTGGCTAAGACATAATTTTATATTATTTTTGAAAATCAAGTCAAGTATTGAGGCACATTGCCATAATTCAGCATTTGGGGAATAGAGGCAGGAAGTTCAGGAATTTAAGTCATTTTAGGCTACATAGCAAGTTGAAAATCAACCTGCACTACATGAGACCCTGTCTCACAAAACGAACAAGCAAAAAATAGAAAAAGATGGAAGAAAAATGTTAAGCAAATGAAAAATAGATACTTTATTTCACAGCAAAAGAAGAATAGTCAATGTAGTTCTAAAGAGATTTCACAACGTAAAAACTAAAAGTGAGCAAAAAGCTGAAATGCTAATGAGCTGTGAGACCTCTAAATAGAGGGGTGCTTTGCTGAGTAGGGCAGAAGACTTCTAGTCCCTGCCCGTTTCTTTATCTATGGTTTAGCCAACTGCAACTCCACATTTTAGGAAGAAAAGAATTTTCTTGTCGTTCCTTTCTAAACAACACATTTGTTTATGCAACATTTGCATGAAAAGTAATTCAGAGATGATGTACAGTTTACAGGGAAATATAAGTTACACATAGTAAGCCATTGTATATAAGGGACTTGAGTATAATTTTGGTGTCTGCAGAGGTCAAAAGATAACCTCCAGAAACTCTGAGGGAGTGGCACCATCAGCAACTAACACTGTGAGAGTTTGTTACCCTGGGAGTCTGCTCCCCATTTTTCTTGGAAACAATACCTATCTTGTTTTGGAGTATCTAATGTTAAACTCTAGCACAATTACATCTGCCAATAGAAAGGAAATGTCTTTCTCAACAGCACACTGTGAACTTTCAGACAATTCAGAGCTTTTAAAAGTCAGAGTATGCTTTTCTGGGTATTAATATGATGTTCTTAAACCCTGATAAAATTATTCTTGGTCAGGCATATTATCTGCCAAAGACAACCCTAGAAAGTTCTTGTGTGAAAAAATAGACCTGCCAAGTAATTAGATTTAACCTTTAAATACTCCTCTTTTTTCATTTCTTTCTTATTTCTCCTCTAGTTTTTGGGAATTTTGTATAATGAGTTTGATTACTTTCATCCCCTCTCATACAACTCTTCCAAGGTCTACTACCCCTTCAACACCTGCGCAGCTGTGTGGTTGTCCCTCACCCTCATATAGGCCAATTTGTGCTGCTCAAATGTTCCTGGATATGTGGCCTGCCACACAGAAGTGTGTTGTGCCCTAGTCACGAGAACCCCAAAGAGACCACCAGAGACTCAAATTCTCAGAAATGCAAAAGCAAGGTTTATTAAAAAGTACAAGCCGAGGCAGGGACCCCATCACAAGCATACCTTCATAGCTGACTTTTACTCTATTACCTTTTTGTCTATATAAACAGAAACCTTAACTCCATCATGCTCAGCTTATTGTTTACATCGAAGCTCTTGTTAGATTGCAGGAACTGGCCCTGTTTGCAGTTTAAGCTGCACTCAGCAAACCTGCCATTTTGTAGCTCAGACCCACATGCTGCGCTGTCTCTGTAACCATGACCTACTCCCACAGTAGGTTTCCATATGACTTTGACAGTTATTTAATGTTATTTGCTCCTTCCAGTTTCCCTCTTTTATCCTTCCCACCTTCCTCACACCCCTATTTATCCCTTCCTATTCTACAATGTTCTTTTAAACCTGTATACCAGTGGTCTCTACTTCCTTTACATTGAAAGCCCCTCTTTATGACCTCTTAGTGTTTTCCTAACCCAGGTGATATTCCAAATGAAGCAAATATATCTAAAGAATCAAAGCCAGCATCTACAAATCAGAGAAAACATGCATAATCTGTCTTTCTAAGCCTGTATTACCTTACTCAGCATGAACTATTTCAGCTCCATTTATTTCCCTGCAAATTTAAAATTTTAAATAAAAAATTTTTGAGGTTTATTATATGCATACATGTATATGTATCATGTATATACAGTGCCCATGGAGGCCAGAAATGGGCATTAGATTCTCTGGAAACTGGAATTAAAGTTGTGAGCTACCATATGAGTGCTGAAAATTTAACCTGGGTCTTCTGGAAGAGTAGTCAATACTGTTAAGCACTAAGCCATCTCTCCAGCTGCAATTTTATTTGCCTTGATAGCTGAGTAACAATCCATCATGTAAATGGACCACATTTCCATCACCCATTCTTCAGTTGATGGACACTGAGGCTGTTTTCATTTCCTGACTATTATGAATTGCACAGTAATAGACATGCGTGAGCAAGTATGTCTATAGTAAGATATAGATTGCTTTGAATATATGCCCAAAAGTAGTATAACTGGATCATGAGATAGGTCTATGCTTAGCTTTTTGAGAAACCACCATACTGATTTTCATGGTAACTGCACCAGCTTGCATGCCCACTAGCAATGAATAAGTGTTTCCCTCTCTACACATTCATACCAACATTTGTCATCATTAGGTTTTTGTTAATCTTAGTTATTTTGGTTGGGGTAAGATGAAATCTCAAAGTACTTTTAATTTGCATTTCCTTGATGGCTATGAATAATGAACTTTTAAAAAATAAACTCAAGTCACTTATATTCCATCTTTTGAGAACTCTGTTTAGTTCCATGATTCATTTTAATTGCATGTTTGTCTTCTTAGTGTTTAAATTTTTTAGCTCTTTGTATGTCTTAGACGCTAGCCATCTGTCTAATATATGGCTGGTAAGGATTTTTTCCATCCTGTGGACTTCCTCTTTACTGGTATGGTAGTATCCTTTGCTGTACAGAAACTTCTTATTTTCCCAATGTAGCTTTTTTATTTGAGGATCGTAATGCCTGCACTATTGAGTTCCTGTCCAGAAATCCCTTTTCCATGCCAATCAGTTTAAGTATACTCTCTACTTTTTTTCTCTGTCACAGTCAGGGTATCAGGTATTATGTTGAGGTCCTTGATCTACTTGTGTTAAGTTATATGCAGTATGAGAGGTGAGGATTAGGCAGACATACACTTGCTACTATGGCTGTATCTTAATTCATTAAAACAGAGTTTTAGATCCAGCCTTTCGGCTTCTTATCATGGAAAAAGAACATTTTCATTTTTATATTACTCAGTGTCATAGATGCAACACACACACATACAAACACACATTTTTTCCTCCATTATAGCATGAATTTTGGCTAGTTAATCTAGGTGTTTATGTCATTTCATGCAAGCTACAATAGAGGCTGTGATGAACTGTTGGTACAAAAGCATGATGCAGCAGATTCTTTCATTGTATCTTTGAGGTCTTTCTTTGAGACAGGCTTTACATAGTTCAGGCTGACCTGGAACTTGCTATGTAGTCCAGACTGTACTTGTGCTGTGATGTCAGTCACTTTAAAAATGTAGGAAAAAGAAAAAACTATAATAAAGAAGTATTTTTGTGTTCAACTGATGCTGAGGGAAAGGGTCATATATTACAAAGAGTGACTTTCTAAAGTATCAAAGCCAGAGGTCATCTTTGGTTTCCTGTGATGAACATCTTTTCTGTTATAGACAGAGATAAAGCTCGCTAAACTCAACTAATGAAGAAAATTGCTTCAAAAGCGGTTAATCTGGTCTGGAGCCTTCTAACCTGAAGTATCTGACTATGGAGTATTGTAAAGCACCTGTTGTGGATTTTCTGTATGGAGAGAGTTGGAATTTATTAAGCCATTCACAGAAAAGTGTCAGAGAGAAGGGCTAGGCATGCAGGCCCTCCTGGAGAAAAGGAGGGAGGCCACTTACGGAAGAATACCACATAGAGGATTTAAGAAAGCCTTCTGGTAGTGGAATGATTGAAACCTGTCCCCAGACCAACCCCTCTCAGATGGAAAAGGAAACAGAAACCCAGTGTTCCCTTTCCTTGGGGCTTTTCAAATCTTCTGGCAGTATTGCCTCATCTATGGTGACAGAACAGAAGCAGAGTCAGTGGCAGGTATGGCAGCTGCAGCATCCACTACTCTTGGGGCAGAAAGAGCCAGAGATAGGAGAATGAGATGGCCAGTGGAAAGCCAGGGAGCTTGTCAGCTCTTCACACAGAGGACTCAAGGATCAAGGGGACCACCTTTGCCACTGCCTAATCTCCCACCTCTTCCCCTAGTAGGGGCCCAGTTCAGGGAAGCTTTAGACCAGAGTCTGGCCCTTACAGAGTGGTTGTTTGGGATCAATCTTGAAACTTTTTTTCCAGGGCCAGTTCATAGGTACCTCCTAAGATAGATTCCACAAAGAGGAGACTCACAAAGACTCAAAAACTGGTCTGTTGCCAATAATACTAGCCTGTGTAAGGACTGCCCCAGATGATGAAAGGCAAATCTGACCACGCCAAAACATGGCCACTGTGAGTATGAAAGCTCTGTACCTTCTCCTATCCAGACATAGAACCTAGTGATACCAGTATACTTATTATACAGGGTAAAATCTCATTGCTTAACATCTATATGTCTTACTTGTAAGAAAAGTTGAAGTCTCAGTTTAATTATAATTTAAAAGCTTGCTTTGGAGATAGAGTGTGGCTCTCTCCTTCTCTAAACCCAAGCATGCTTGTTAAAGGAAAATGCAAAAATCTCTGTATCATGTCAGAAGAGCCACCTGATATGGGACAGAAGAATAACTAAAAATAAGGGACTATTCTGTTGTTACAAATCCTATGGTGAGCAAATTTTTATATTAAAATTTATAAGATTCTATATATATTAAACTTTTTTGTCTTGATATTGCTGTTCATATAGAGTATTAATTAATTCTAGGAAAAAAAGGACTTTATTTACCTTCCTGTACATTGTGTTGGGTTTTAGTCTCTTCTCAGTTTTCTGCAATGAACCATGACAATGCCTAATTGCAAACTTTGAAGTATCCAAAAGGAAGATGGGGTCCTACAACGATGATTTCACATGAACTATGACAAAGCCACTAGGCTGAAACACCAACCAAAGATTAGGTTTGGACTACAAACTGCACAGAACAATTTCAAAGTGGCTAGCTGAAATGAACCAGCTTCACAGACTACTCTAGCCAGGATTTTGAGACAAGCCCTGTATTTTCCCGATATGCAGTGATTGGACAGCAAATGATAAAAGCTACTTATTTCAGGACTTGACAATTAACAAAACCTTTCTTTTCAGGATCCCCTAAAGATGCCATCACCTCCAGACAGCAGGAAGTAAATTTAAGAGCATGGTGCTCCCATTCCCAAGAGGTGGGGTGGGTGGTTTTTGTTCTACCAATGGGTTGTGGATGATTGTCATTGTTTAGGGTAATTGATTAAAAATTGTTACTGATTATGGTTAGGAAAAAGCTAGCCAAGAGAGATTAGATTCAGGGTTCTTGTTTGAAAAAAAAAAAAAAGAAAGAAAAAAGGGGATACAGATATGATAAGATATAAGGGTGGATAATTAAATCTACCTTTAAAAATGAATTGCTGGTTTTAAATATTTTACACTGGATTGGATTTTTTTTGTATATTGTATACAAATTGTGTATTGATATGTTTAACATTGCCTTCTCTCCTTAGTGGCCTCCCAATGTGGCAGAAGATGAAGCAAACTCAAGCGGCCCCCAGCGTCTTCTGTTTTTCCTGGTGTCCATTACTCTGGGTCCAGCACAGCCTGAGATGGTTTGCAAAGCCACTGGCTTGCTTCCCTAGTACCTCCCCACCCATTTCTGTTCCTGAGACAACCAACCCTCATGGAATCCTCTGACTCTCTACCCAGCCTGCTTCTAGATGGAACCTGGACAGTACTATGGCCTTCTATTACTCTTTCTTGGATTCTATGGAACTGATTGTTTTCTGTGAAAACAGCAGAACAAGTTAGGCTTTGAGCTGACCCTGAGGAAATGGGTCAGAAGTTTGGTGGCCAAAACAGTGGAATATTAGTGATGCACACATTGGGAGCAGAAAAGCAACGACAACACAAGTCTAATCCGCCAGGCTGGATACAAGCCCGTAACCTCAGCTACCCAGGAGACTAAGACAGAAGGGTTTCAAGTTCAAGTCCTGCCTGGACTACATAGTGAGTTCAAGGCTACCCTAAGCAATGAAGTGAAATCCTATCCTCCAACTCCAAAAATGAGCATGTCAGGCTTGATGGTACATGTTTTTAACCCCAGAACCTGGGAGGTGCAGGAAAGGCGGCATTCTTAGCAAGTTTGAAGCCAACATAAGATACAGGAAACCCTGTTGCAGACAGAGAGAGAGAGAGAGAGAGAGAGAGAGAGAGAGAGAGAGAGAGAGAGAGAGAAGAGAGAGAGAAGAGAAGAGAAAAGAGAAGGGAAGAGAGAGACAAAGAGAGAGAGAGAGAGACAAAGAGAGAGAGAGAGACATAGTTTATTTGTCTATCATGAGTTCATACTCCAATACAGACCAAAGGTTAATCTTCCAAACTAGTCAGACTTGCTATGCCAAGGGTTACTACTGCTGTGGTGAAACACCATGACCAAAAGCAAGTTTGGAAAGAAAGGGTTTGTATTGCCTATGATTCCATGTTACTGTTCTTCACTGAATGGAATCAGGTCAGGAACCTGGAGGCAGGAGCTGATGCAAGGCCATGGAGTGGTGCTGCTCACTGGCTTGCTCTCCATGATTTGCCCAGCCTGTTTCCTTATAGCACCCAGGGATAGCTGCCCAGGGGTGGCCCCACCCACAATAGTCAAGGCCCTGCCACAGCAATGACTAAGCCTAACACGCTTATCTACAGCCTGATCTTTTGGAGGCATTCTCCCAATTGAGGCTTTTCCGCCTCTCCCTTGATTCTAGCTTGTGTCAAGTTAACACAAAAACCAGTTGTACAGCCCTGGGTGACAAGGAGAAGCCTGGAAATAGAAACAGGGCATCTGGATGGGGCAACTACAGAACTAAACTGGAGGAATCTGGGATAATACTCCCTTCTTGAAGAAGAAAAACAAATACAGCATTTGTCCTGCTACAAAACACTGTCCTCTCCAATCAGCCCAGATCTCCTAGCCTGGCCCTAGACCCACCACTGGGTTTAAGTCACAGCATGACTCCGCTGGGAGGGGAAGGCACCAGGTACAAACTGCCAGGGCTGGCCAGCAGATACTGGCAGTGCGCAGGAGAAAGTGCACGGGACAGGAGTTCTGATCAAAGCAGACGGAAGCTGGCAAAGCATTTCGGTCAAAGAGATGGTTCTTCTTTAGTGGGGAGACTATCAAGGAGTACAGGACTCTAGCAGGACACCCAGGAGACAGCTCAAAATGCTCTCATGGAATACTGAATTGAGCACTCTAGGGAGGCACCCAGGAAACAGTGCAAACACACTGATGGGAAGGGTCCCAGATGCCCTGGAAGCTGTGGGCCTCCAGGGAAGGACAAAGGCCAGAGCTGCCTTGGTAGGTGGCAGAAGATTATAAGCTTCAAAGACGTAGGCAGGCTGGAGAGAAGATCCAGAGTGTCCAGTGTACAGTGTGCAAGGCACAGAACCTGTAAGAGGATCCAAAGTATATGTGATTTACCAAAGCAAAGGGACATACTGGTGAGAGGTACACCAACATCTCTTCAGATGCTTTGGAAGCTGCACACACACACACACACACACACACACACACACACACACACACACCATAGGCTAGGTACAAAGAGCCAAGTACACTGATAGAAATAGAGAGCATAGGTGATTTCCTTACGTCCCACTCCTTCCCACACACACATACATAATATGGAGAGCAGGCTAGTGCTTAATCAGCAAGAGTCAAGTGGATGCAGTTTTCTTACAGGTGAGGGCAGCTACTGTGGGGCCTGACTCTCAGAGAAGTAGGGAGACGGTTAGTGAATGTAACATTAATGGGGAAAACTCCATGAGTAGCCAAAAAAGGTATGGCTTCATCTGTGCACAATAAAAAAGGACATTAAGAATTAAGGGTGAGGGCAATCATTCCAACAAAAATGGGATAACTTGCCACTTTTGAGAACTAAACTAATCTTGGGTCCTAGAACCCATCAACATAAGGAGGCTGGGGTGAGAAAGCTCACACAATGGTTTCCCAGTTCTTTCTCCAAATATGTGTAACTGTATTCTGAGGACTGCTGGGCACAGAGTTCATGACGACTTCATATTTACAAGGTGCTAAGGGTGGTTTGGTTCTTGGTCTTCCATTTGCCCCCCTTGAACCTCTTAATACTGTCTGAATAAGGGGCCTTGCATTTACAGTTTGTTCTGGGCACCTGGTTTTAAAATGCATATGTAGTTGGTTGTGGTGGGGGTAGGTAGTGACACGGTAATAAATGGGGTTCTGTTTCAGGTGACAGGGAGTCTGTTGGGTCTGCAGAGCCACCCATAGCATTGCCTAATTTCTGAATACTTTCCTTGGTCTGTGGAATATAACGGGCCAGACAGAAAATAGCCAAGTGGACGGCTGTGAAATTCCCCACTCTCTTTCTCCCCGCACACACAGAGTGGTGGAAAGTTAAAATGTTGTATACCAAGGTCTTGTTAAAAATTAGTGTCCCACTAAAAAAATTTTTTAAATGCAAAGGTAAGAGAGGGCTGGAAAGATGGCTCAGCAGCTCAGAACACTGGCTGTTCTTTCTGAGGACCCGGGCATGATGCCAAGTACCCGCTTGATGGCTCAAAATCATCTGTAACTCAATTCTCAGGGTATCCAGTGCCCTTTTCTGTTAACCACAGACACTGATTGCACATGACATACAGACATATACAGATAAAACACCTATATGCATAAAACAAAATGTAAGAACTTTAAAATGCAGAAACACTGGACTCATAATATCTACTTTAATTCACTACAAACAAAAACAAATTTGAAGAGCAACAATGGACTATTTAGAACTCAACCAAAGTAACTTAATTATAGCCTTTGGGAGGCCCTGGGTTCAATTTCTACTCCACATAAAACAATCCTGAAGTTTCCCCCACCCCATCTCCACCCTTATGGGAGATGCCTTAAACACTTGGTCTCCAGATGATAAACTTTGGGGAGGTGATTACGGGATTTGGCCTCATCAGTGACAGAGTCACTACGGATTCAGAACCTGGAGACATTATCAGGAGGTGGTGGACAGTTGATATAGGGCTGGGTTGGAAGAAGTGGGTCACTGGGGGTATGGGTTCATGCTCAGGATTCTCTCTGTCTGTCTACTCCTTATTCACCTTGAGATGAGCTGATTCATTCTGCTGTACGACACCGGTCATGATCTTCCTCCTCAACACAGACCCCACTGTAAAGGAAACAACAGATAGAAGGATGCCTCTAAATTGTGAACCGAAATCTTTCTTCCTTGTAAACTGTTTCTCTCTGGCATTTTTCACAGAGGAGGAAGCGGTGACTAATACAACCAAATTCAACCAAGACGAAGCACAGACTAGAGCTGCTGTGTTCGCCATGGGTCGTCTTTAGCCTTTAACGTGTGGGAATCACACATGGAGTCAAGCATTGCATAGATAGAAGTGTATGATGGTTCTGCAGACATGTCCTACCTCATAGCTTCCGAGCCCAGGCCTTTCATCAACCTGATGAACGTCTTCTTGTGTTCAGTGCCCCCTCATCACTACTAGACCCCTCACTCAGACTTCTGGAAGGAACGTTACAGTATCTCTAGCTTTTTGCTATAACCATGTTTCTACCTCTTGTGCACACCATTACAGAGGTCTACTGTGGTCACACGCTTTGTATGGGGGGGGGGGGGTTATGTTTCCTTCATACTGGAGGCTTGAATTCAGGTTGCCAGGCATGTGCAGCAAATCCATTTGCCCTCTGAGCCATCTCACTGCTCACTCTGGTTAGCTTTTAATTAGAAGACTCCTCCAATCTCCTGCCAGAGAAATGTATACTTGGACGCTTGTGTGCTCTGATCTGAGTTGAGCAAGGGCCAAGAATCCCATTCTGCATAAAATTTCACTTAATGCATGCAGTGTGAACTTGTGCCCTAACTGGCCTGCAATCCTAGAAGCCAAAGACCGGCTCTAACAGCGGAGATTCGGAAGATCTGGTTTGCGTCTTAGACCAGTTTTCAGGCCACCCTGTTCCTTTGCCTCCTATCTCCAATTCTGGGCTTTTCCTGTGTGTGAGGGGTGAGGTGGCCAGAATAAGCCTGAGGGTGAGCTGTCCTTAGGGATTCTATAAGGTTTCTAAATTAGTGGTTTCCAGATGGAGGTTATTCCACGTCCCCCAGGGAATATTTGCAGATGTCAAAACTGTAAAGGGAGTCTAGTATTTGGTGGGTGCAGGCTGGGTATGTTGCCAAACACGTTCCAGTCCCCAGGGCACCCAGCTTTCCAGTGGCATCAGTAATGAAAAAGCTGGGTGCCCTGAAACAGGTGTGACCACCTTCAGTTTCCTTTTATCCTGTTGCCTCTTGGCTTTTTTTTCTCCTATTCCTTTTGATTTTTGCAGCTTTATGCCTTTTACAAAGCACTTGCTGTCACTGAAGAATTATTTTTAGGAGGAATCGCCGACATAATTTAGTTCACATATTTCACCAGAACTGGTTTTGTAATATTTGAATTTATGTTGGTTAAGAATATTTTAATTCCTACTCAAATACTAGATTTAGTGTCCGGAAGAATGTGTTAACCAAAGAAAGGAGCTCAGAACAGATAGAACCTGCTGGAGACGGGCTTGTGCATTCTGAAACCTCTACAATGGCTCTGAAGCTCTAAGGGTTTTTTTTTTGAGGGGGGTGCAACAACAACTATAGTTGAATCATGAAGATACTTTTATTCTCCACGGAGGTTACCAGAATTTCTGTACGACCTTTCCTGATCCTCGGCACTTCTTGAGGGTGGATACCACCCAGTACTAGGACTCAGACTCCACCCACAACACCACAAAAGCAAAAATAAAACAACACACTGCCCAGCCCCTGCTTTCCCAAGAGTTGACGTTCCTCACTAGTTTCCCTGGCGAGTGTAGACTGAAGCTGATAACAAAGAATGTGCTGCTTTTGCTCTGAATTTTAAACAGGATGCTGATGGGTCACCAATAAAGAGGTAGCTGAGTCTAACACAGAATGGAGACAGGGAAACTTTTTTTTTTTTAACTAGCAGACAAAGTAACATGCTTCCTTGTGGCCTTTCGTGTGGAGTTTGTTCTCAGCCACACTCTCCAGTCTTCCTGTTCAGTTTCCCTGCCCTCCTTTATGCTTCTGCAGAGTCGGCTTTCCACTTCCATGTTGCCTGTGCTCTATGACCCTCACCACCCTCTTAAAACATACTCCCCATCCTGTGCTCCCAGACATATACCTAAACCCTTTCCTCCCTCCATAAACACATGTATGTGATGATTACAATCTAGGGTCTGCCTAGGAGAAAAAAAAAGTTCATGTGGTATTTGTCTTTCTGCAGAACTGGGACACCTCACTTAATATAATAATTTACAGATCCATCCCTTTTCCTGAAGGTTTCATAATTTTATTTTCCTTTATAGTTGAATAGAACTCCATTGCGCTATGTATTATATTATCACTATCCATTTATCAGTTTATGGACATGTAGTCAGATTCTACTTGCTTTTATTGTACATTGAACAACAATAAACATAAATGTGTAAGCCCCTATGGCAGCGTAGGGTCTTTGGGTTTTATGTGATAGAGCTGGGCCATGCGGTAGCTGTGATTCTCAGACCTCCACACTAATGTCACAGTGGTTGCATCATTTGCAGTCCCTCACACAGAAAGGGTTCCTCTTTCTTCACACCAGCATGTGTTTTCTCTAAGTCATTTGTTTCCTTGATGTTATGTAGCCCTTCTGACAGGGCTGAGATGTGAGGCAGTTTTAATTTGCATTTCTCCATTTCCCTGGGGGCTAAGAATGTTTAATACTGGAGCCTGAAATGGCTCTTTGCTCCTCCTCCTCCTCCTCACCTTCTCCTTCTTTTCCTTTTTTTTTTTTTTTTTTTTTTCTGGGAGAGGGATGGGGAGTAAGTTGAGACAAAATCTCACTGTTTAGCTCTGGCTGCCTGGAACTCACTGTATAGATCAGGTTGGCCTTGAACTCACAGAAATCTTCTGGTTTCTGCCTCCTATTTATAAAAGGTAGGTCTGTCTGAATTTATCACCTTTATTAAGATGTAGGGCAATTTTATTCCTCTAGTAGTGGTCTGAGGTCTGTTTAAGAAGTGATGAGAATCTCTGCCACAGCTTGTTGACAGTGTCTTTCTTTGCTCATTATGTGGGTGTCTTAGGGCCACACGGAGTTAGGTTTTTATAAAGCAGTCCTTCAGTTTACAGCTTCTAGCTGGTGATGGGAGTCCATTTGCACTCAGGCTTCCTGTTGAGGATTGCTGCCCTGTGGTTTGCTGCTTGCTCTGCTTCACAGGGTTGTTAGTAGGAGGGCTTTGGGGCTTTCTTATTTTGGACATGATTGATTCCTTCCCAGACCCTCTCATTCATCAGCTCCTGACCATTCTCAGGATTCAGTTGTCTTCCTTCTTCCTGTGCATATATTCCTCCAAGCATCTTCTGGTGTGCTGCTTATTTTGCATGAATTGCCTAGAATTAATTGTGCTTTTCTTGAAAATTTTTTATGTCTCCATCCACCTTAGAATAATTTTACTGAACACAGCAATCTCAGTTGACAGTTATATGCTTTCTTGTCTCCTAGAATTGTTGGTGAGTGACCTCATATTATTCTGATGTTTCAGCCTTGTGACTGAGTTGGCATTTCTCCTACCTGAGTCACTGTTCTATTGCTGTGAAGAGAAAGCATAACCAAGGAAACTTATAAAAGAAAGCATTTAATTGGGAGCTTGCTTGTCTATGATCTTTACAGTGGGAGCATGGCGGCAGGCAGGTGCTGGAGAAGTAGCTGACAGTTCACATCTTATCCACCGGCAGCAAGTGGCATGGGGTGGGAGGGGTGGGGGGTGGGGAGATGGAGAAGACTGGGCCTGGCTTGGGCTTTTGAAACTTCAAAGACCACCCCCCAGTGACACATCTCCTCCACAAGGTCATACTTCCTAATTTCTCCCAAACAGTTCCACCAATTAGGGACCAAGTATCCAAATATACAAGCCTATGGGGGAGGTTCTCATTCAAGTCAACACATTTTCTCTTATAGCTTTTAGTATAGTGTTCCTTTGTTTTTTAAATTTTTTATTTTTGACATCTGACTATGTCAAATGCCTCTATATCTGGAAGTTTTGGAAGTCTGTTTCTTTCTCTAGTTGTGACTATAATTTTATTGAGTATATTACCTAAGCCTTTCTTAGTATTACTTCAGTCTCTTCCTCCATGTCATGGATTCTTACTTAGGTTTGGTCCCCCAACATACTCTAGAATTCCTTGGAATCTGGGGTCATATTCCTATTTTTTTCTTTATCTATGTCTATATATGTGCTTGTTCCTCCCCTCCCCCATTATAAGATTCATTCTTCTGATTGTTTTTATTTGTTGTTGATGATGCAAAAGCTGAGGAAAGGGAGATTTCATACTGCTGACCATCCCAATAAGTGACTGAATCCAGCACACCCACGAGAGAGAGTGGAGTATAACTAGATGCCTAACAGCTCAAAAGGGGTAACAGAGTCTGGGTTGGGAGATGCTCAATGCCTACAGTCTACAGGACAGTCTACAGTCCCTGGCCCCACTCCCACCTCCCAGAGGAGGAAACCTTGGAGAACCTGAACAGAACCTGAAGCCTGGAGCAGCTTCCTCATGGGAGCAACAGCCCCCAAACAGTATAGCCAATCCAGAAAGTAGCAGAAGTGTAGTAATGGGGTCTGAGTTCCAGAAAATCTCCCTACCCACACCCCATCATAGCCAAGAAAGCTATAGAAGGATCCAAGAGAGGTCATGGTGGAACATGCTGCTGTGTCCTGACTGATGAGAAAGATACGTATAGGCAGGCAGGAGGGCTGTCCACATGCCCTCAGAGCCTCAGCTCAGAGAGCTCCATTGACCAGAAGATCGCCACTGCATCAGAGATACAGCTGCCATTTCTAACATGGGAAATCAGACAATGGCACTCTGGCAGAAATGGCCTTTGGTCACAAAATCCTTCTCTATGGAAGGATATGAAGACAAGTTACTCGAACAACCGAAACCAGAAGACATCTGTGAGATATGACTTTTGTTTGTTTTGTTTTTCTTTTTTTAAAAAAAAACATTATTATGTATTTATTTATTATGTGTACAGTGTACAGAAGCGGGTACCAGATCTCATCATAGATGGTTGTGAGCTACCATGTGGTTGCTGGGAACTGAACTCAGGACCTCCAGAAGAACAGTCAGTGTTCTTAACCTCTGAGCCATCTCTCTAGCCCCTTGTTTTGTTTTTCAAGACAGGGTTTTTCTCTGTGTGTATTCCTGGCTGTTCTAAAACTCTGTAGATTAAGCTGGTCTCAAACTCACTAAGACCTTCCTGCCTCTGTGCCTCCACTGCCCAGCTTGTGAAGCCTGATTTTTGTTTTTGGTTGTGGGCCTAGCTTTTAATGACTGAGCCATCTCTCCAACCAGAAGTCTGATGTTAGACGAGAAAGAGGAGGAGGAAGAGAAAGAAGAAGAGACAATACAAAGGGCCACATAATGAGATCGTGTCTTAACAAAACAATTTTTTTTTTTAAATCTAGCTAAAAATTATCCTGTCTGAGGTATATAGGTTAGTGGCAGAACTTGTGTTTACATTGCCTGAAGCTCCTGAGTCAAAATACAGCAAAGAAGTAAAGAAAGGAGGAAAAGACGAAAAGGAGAGAGGCAGAGAAGAGGGGAAGAGAGAGAGAATAAGGGAGAGGGATGAAAGGCATAGAGATTCTGTAAAGGTTAAGATGAAACTCTAGAGAGCAGCTGGGAATGTAACCTCTAAGATATTTTCTTAATTTTAATTCATTCTTAATAAAGCCTTTTAGCCAATAAAGTTTTTATTTGTTTTAAATGTTATGTGTATGGGAGTTTTGTCTGCACGTATGTCTGTGCGCCATGTGTGTTCCGAGTGCTTGTGAGGCCGGAAGAGGGTGTCAGAGCCTCTGAAATTGGACCTACAGGTGGTTGAAAACTGCCAGACGGGTTCTTGGAATAGAACGTGGGTCCTCTAGAAGAGTAGCCAGTGTTCTTAACTGCCAAGCCATTGTTTCATCCCCTTACTCAATAATTTTTCAAATATTAAACAAAAATTTTCTTTTTATAAAAGACTGGTTGAAAGTCATATAATCTGGCTTTCTTTTTTTAAAGATTTTTTTTATTAATTATGTATACAGTGTACAGAAGAGGGCACCAGATGTCATCATAGATGGTTGTGAGCCACCATGTGGTTGCTGGGAATTGAACTCAGGACCTCTGGAAGAACAGCCATCTCTCCAATCCATAATCTGACTTTCATAAAGTCATAAAATGCTTCTCTGGCATTTTCAGATATGTCTTTGTTTATTAAAAGCCTCCAGGATTCCCAAAATATAAGAGAAAAATTCCAATAAGTAAAACTTAAGGCTGTATATTTGCTTCACTTGTGTAAATAATTCCAGTTGTCATTATGTGGTGAGAGAGGTATTTACGTAGCCTGAAATGAAAGCCTCAGTCACAGAGTGTTTATGAAACTATCATGAAACTAGATTATTTAAGTAGTTTTTGGTGTAAACGAAGGGCAAAAATGCACCCCACGGATACCTTTTCCCATATTATAAAGGACGAAAGTGGAAATAAGCAACTACATGTCAAATAAAGGACACCAGCTAATGTTTGACCAATTTTCAAACTATCAAAATGTGTCTTCCATTTGAGAGGGTAGACAGGCTAGCTTTGACCTGGAAGTGAAATCTTGCGCACTATCAATCCCAGTGACATGGAAACGTGTCTCCCACAGCTACAGCAGCCTCATCCATTTCAGTCACTCTCATGAGGCACAAGTTCATTACATCTGTAATACATGTACTGATGAGCAGGCTTGCTGATTCAAGGCACATGTCAATTATTCTGGGAGCAAATAGACTAAAATAGCCACATGAGAATACTCTCATCCTTAGAAAGGGAGCTACAGCAATGTTTTTGTTTAAAACACACACACTGTAGTGGGGTTATGCTGGTAATGTTATAAATATTTGTCCTGCCTATGGGTTTAATAAAAGCTGATTGGCCAAAGGCAAACAGGAAGTGTGGGTGGGGCTACCAGGCTAAAAAAACTCAGGAACATCTCAGAGCACAGATGCCACAGAGCGGACTGAGCTGCCAGGAGATGCAGAGGAAATGCTGCTAAGAAAAGGTACTGAGCCATTTTGTTCACATGGCTGAACAAAATGGGTTGAGTTCAGATGAAGGAGTTAGCAAGTCGTCATATGCCTGGGCCCTAGGTTGATCAGCCTAAAAATAATACAAGCATCTGTGTGATTGTTTGGGCCCAAGCAGCAGTGGGCTGAGAGTGGGTCCAAACCTCTGGACAAGACCCAAAAGTCTGGGCCAGAAACATATTACAACAACACACAATAGAATATGCAGGTGAATTTTAAAAAGCAATTTGTAATCTTCATCATCCAGAGAAAATAGATACCTTTATTGTATATCCTTCCACACTGCTGTGTAATCTTATGTACCCTAGTAAAAACTGAACATAATACTTTTACAGAAACAGTGTCAAATTCTAGTCCCCATTTGGGGCTTTGACTTCAGAGATCCTGACTTGAGCTGCTTCCAACTGCATATACATCTGCAGTTCTGACATGATTTTTGTGTATGTGTCTGTGTGAGTGTGTATGAGTGAGTGCACATGTGTGAGTTTATATGTACGTGTGTGTATAACTATGTGAGTGTGGGGAGGTGGGGGTGAGTTTATGTGTTTGTGTGAGAGTGTATGTGTGAGTGTATGTGTGTGAGAATGTGTGTGTGAGTGTGTCTGTGTGTGTGTGTGTGTGTGTGGTAGGGGAGACAGAGATGATGTTGAGATCACACCTTGATCTTGGACTCTGACTCACCACCTGAACCATGAAAAAATAAAACTATTCTCTTTCTGTCCATCCAGTTTGTAATTCTTCATCACAGCAGCCTGGGTAGATGAACAAGGCAGAAGGGGAAACATTTCCCTGATAAACTAACTAGGTTTTCCCTTGACACCTCCCCCCGCCAAGTCTTACAAAACAGAAGAAACAAGGCATCTGAAGTCCATTAACTATCAAACGGTTAACCCGGGAGCTTGCCTATTTACTATCAATGTCTTCCAAAGGTCATGTCTTAAAGGTCATGTCCGATGTGCATGTATCCCCCTCCTAGCACTCTGGCAATGCTTGCCAGTCATTTTACAGCAGCTCCATAATTGGCTTTATATTTCCTAAATGTCAGTTTCTGATACAAGTTGTTTTCAGCCTCACTGTTTCAAGCGGAGGAGGTGGAGTGGACTGTTGACAGAGCCGTTTCTAGGAAAGTTGTCTCTTGTTTTCCCTGGATATAGTTCGTGAAAGGGATAAACTCTGGGAACAGAATGTGAAATACCAAGTGGAGTGTGATTCTTTGCAGGGTGATCTTCAGGCTCACTTGGCAACCAGGAACACCCCCTCCCCCCATGCCAGGCATTGGAGAGATAGCCCCCGTGAGATGAACAGTGCATTTAATACAGCAACTGCACAGCCTAAAGGTGCCACAGAGAAGTTTGGGATGTGGAGGAAAAGGAAGGAGCAGGATTTCAGTCGCCAGTATGCTAAGTGAGGAACTGGGGTTCTGAGGGCTCCCTGTGGGAGGCAGAGGCAATGATGGGCGGATGTCTTAAGCTTCTCTTGGTGGTTACCTCAAGCTGGGCCTATGGCATTCCTTCCTTGGGTACCCCTGTTTCTGATAACGAGATGCAAAGGTGGGTGCATCCTCTTGGTTAATTAATGTATCTGTATTGCCTTTCTGTGGTGAGCATGTTTTGTGGCTACTGGGTTTCTGTCGTCTGTATCTAAAATGATTTTGTGTTAAACTGTGGTTCCCTAGGTGACACTATTTACAAACAGGAGAACCTGTTTGAGGTGAGGCCTTCTGGGAGGTCTTCATGACACTAGGGGTGAACTTTGAAAGGAACATGGGACCCCAACCTCTCCTCTTGTGCTTCCGGACCATAAGGTCACACTTGCTTGACTGTGCTGTGCTGCTTTGTCATATACAACCAAACAGCAAGGTCCTGTGGCCATGAGTGGGAACCTTCTAAATCCTAAGCCAAAATAAAAGTTTCCTTGTATAAGCCAACTGTCTGAGGTATTTGTAATTGGAGCAAGAAACTGACTGGTGTAATAGACTATGGCTAGTTCTCTGCAGAAGAGAAATACCCTTAGAACAACATTCTTGACCTTTCCATTTCTAGGCCAGGAAAGATGTGCACAAATTTCAAATCCTAAATAAGCAACCATATTAAATGTGGCATCACACTGTCACATCAACTTTATCCCTGTGCCAAATCCTATCTGTCTCCACCTATGAAGGATCATACACACGGGTTGAAATTTTTTGAATGTATGTTGGAAACACAATTCCATAATTCATATAATAGCAGTTGAACTTCAAGCTTTTGGGAAGTGACTGGAATTCGTGGTAAGGTCTCCATGGTGGTTTGAATAAGAGCGAGCCCCATAGGCTCATATGAATGTTTGGTCCACAGTTAGAAGAACTGTTGGGAAGGACCAGGAGGTGTGGTCTTCTTGAAGGAGGTTGGCCTTTGAGGTTTCAAAAACCAATGCCGTTCCCAGTTTTCTCTGCCTTGTGCTTGTGGAACAGATGTAAGCCCTCAGGATAATGTTCCAGAGCCATATCTGGCTGCAGCCATCCTCCACACTCCCCCTCCCAAACCCCCCATGATGGTCATGGACTCAGCTTGTAAACCTCGAGTCCCAGTAAACTCTTCTGTAAGTTGCCTTGGTCATAGTGTTTTATCATGACAATAGACCAGAAGCTAAATGAAGGAGAGGAGACCCGAGCTATGGCACTTGATGTCATGTGACACCTTACTATGTTATCTTTCAGCCTGAGGTCTTCATGAAAGGCTCAACAAATAAATGCGGGTACCATGCACTTATGTGTCTCCACCTCCAGACTCATGCAGTAAACAAACTATCATCCTTTGTAAAACATCCCTCCCAAAGGCTGTACGGAAGGCTTAACTCATAGATGGATGGGGTTAAGGTTGGGAATTGTAGTTCGGCACTGCATGGGCCCTTAAGCTCTACTAGCTGCTATAAAACCTGTGACCAAGGCAACTTATAGAAGAACGAGTTTATTTAGGCTCCTAGTCCCAGAGAGGTAAAACTCCACCGTGGTGGGTAAGCATGGCAGCCGGAGCAGGAAGCTGAGACAGCACATTTTCTCCACTAAGCATGAAGCAGAGTGCCTTGAAGTGGGACACTCAAGCTATGAGCACTCAAAGCCAACTTCCGGTGACACACTTCCTTTTCAGGACCCCTGCTCTAAAACCTCCTCAAGCAGAGCCACCAGCGGGGAGCAAGGGCTGGGGCTGGGTGAGGGGGTGGGAGGATAGGGAGGAAGGAGGGGGAGGAAGGCGGTAATACCTGAGCCCATCAGAGGAAGTGGCCAAGGAGCAAGCTTTTGAAGAGTATTTCTTCTCGGTCTCCCCCGGCTGCCCAGATACCCTAAAGTGAGGAACTCTGCTCCATCACCGGCTCCTGCACTCAAGGTCCAGCATCAGCTAAACTAAATCTCCCCTCCTTTAAACTTGCCCAGGTATTTTATTTTGTCACAGTGATAGGAAGCTAATTAACACAGGGTATATTGCATGATGCAATTGTTCTTATGCAGTTCTGGGTGCGACCCCACGTGCTAAGTAAGCCCTCCTACTGACCGACTTCCCCATCATCACCTCCAAAAACTAATTTAAAACAAGAAGAACTTGCAATGTTGTTCCTTTAAATCAACAATGTTTTTGGAGAGTCTCAGCATACTGCTGTGACCATAGAAAGAGCAAGACAATCCACAGGGGCAGAGAGATCACTGGTCTACTGCTGTCAGATATGTTGGTCCTGCAAATAAAGAGGCTATCTTGGATGGTCCAGCCAGTAGATGAAGCAGAGTTTAGCCACAGTTGCCAAACCCTATTAGATGTGTTTAATTTTTTGACAGTATAACACAGCATTGTCATCTACAAAGTTCATGCCTTAAAAACAAAACAAAAAAACAAACCTGCAATCATGTTGTGAACACACACTTACACACACTCATACTTTAAGCAAGTTTACAATTTTAGATCAGACTACTCTCACAGCTATTTCTGTGTGGTTGGATACACTTGGTTCTCAAATAGTAGAATTAGGAATAAGCAATTGTGGCACTGAAAGCCAAAACACCTTTTTTCTATCACGTCATTTCAATTGCTTCCTTTTGGTCCTAGGTGAGGCCACCTTCTCAGAGGCCTTACCTGATAAGCAAAGTGAAGACTAGATTGTCTTAGAATTTGATACAAAGTTTGGTTTGTGCTGACCTTGCTGCTCTTGTTCAGTTTTATAAATTTAACATCTCTAACACAAATAATGGCATTGGTTAATGTTGAGCACTGAACTAAGCTCAATGGGTGGGAAGAATGCCCATTTTTCAGATGAAAACACTGAGGCACAGTGATTAAGCAATTGGTCCAAAGGTAGCTGCAAAAGTACACTTTTGAATGTCATCACTTGATAGAACTGTGCTCCAGGCACTAAGTGTTTTTGCTAAAAAAAAAAAAAAAAAAAAAAAAAAAGGAGGAGGAGGAAGAGAGAAAGAAAGGAAATATAGAAGAGAGCAATGGACATGAATTCCAGGCAAGAAGAAGTGGAGAAGAGATTAAGCTGAGACATTGTAATATATGATTGTCAGACATGGGACCAGTAAGGTCTTGTAGCCATGAACATGTTGACTGGGCTGAGTTAGTGACAGTGGATTTGTGGCCAGTGTTGTATGAAAAATAGCTCTCCTTCTGGTGAGATGCACACAAGCTGACCTGCTGTCTATTTGGTTTCGTTTTTATATAAGCTTTTGTATATACACTGACTTGGATAGATTTTTTGACCCTTGTGATAAAAACAATTGTCTAGAACCTCCTCCAAACTTTCACATGTAGATGATCAGCCCAAGGAGATTTTCATGAAATAAAAATGTTTCAAAATATATTTATTGGCTGTGCAATTTTCTACTCAGGAAAACATAGGATTCCTGGCAGATCTCATATTAGGAGAGAAATAAAAGACCATGCCAGGAAACATGAAGTTCTCAGGAAGTAATTTGATTATAAACATATTTCCTTAATAGAATACAATTTGATTCTCTCATTACCTTTTGACAAGAGCAGTAAGACACTGGTTGTCTAGTCGGTGACCCGTGAAGCTTTCTCCATGTTCAGTCTTACGGGGGGCACGCCAGCTGCCACCATCCATCTTCATTCTGTCGATGGTACCCAGAGGGTATAGACTGTGTGAGGTCATGTGGGTGGTAGTGAGCTAGCTGGGTCTCTAGGTTCCTGGATCAGAGGGCAATCTCTTTGCACTCGTTGGATTATTTGTGGCTTGTGTAGATGTTGAGGAGAGTTCTTTCTTGATGGATATTACAGCCTCTTGAGGGCCAGTGTTTTTGAGAAGCAGGGTCATTGCTGTTTCATGGTCAATTAGGAAGCTCTTCAAGAGCTACTGTGTGTCAGCAAGTCATGTGATTGAAGGATATTCCTTCCATGGTCAAGAGTTCTGTGAACTGAGGAACATTCTGACTTTGATATTTTATGAAATACTCAGGGTTTACGAAGATCACTGGAATGTCCTTCCTTGTGACAAGGGTGACCATATGATGAAACTTTTTGTCACTTAGCTGTGGCATAGCAATCAAACTCTAACAGATTGTTCATAGCTTGCACTTGCTTTTTGCTCAGAAAGTAGTAAGAAGACTAAGTCTTCCACTGTCCCTCCCCAAATTAAGAGGCTTATTTAGTTTTTGTGTTATTTGTGTATAGAAGGGAGGGAATGCCTACATATGTATATGTGCATTCACATGCACCCACATACACATGTAGAGGCCAGGGATCAACACAGGCTATTTCTCTCAATCATACTCTACCTTATTTTTGGAGACAAGATCTCTAACCGGATCTGAAACTTACTAATTTGGCTAGGCTACCTGGTCAGAAAGCTCCTGAGATCCAGCAGCACCTGCCTCCCTAGTGCTAGCTTTTATAGACCTAGTTTTTCACCTGAGCACTGGAATCTGAACTCACATCTTCACGCTTATGTGAAAAACACTTAACCAATAGAGCCCCCTCCCCAGCCTCAGTGCTTGTATTCTTTTGAAATGTTTATAAGTTTTAATTTCCCCTGAAGAAGTTTACATGTGCGCTTAAATTTTAACAGGAATTTAAATTTGAATTTTTTTTCAAAACTAGAAAGAAATCCTAATATGTCAAGTGGTATGTCGAATTGCGGGAACAGCATAGTCTATAACCTTGTAGTTGTATAAACATAGCTACTTGGTAGACTAGGGCAAGGGGATGTCAAACTGGAGGCCAGTTTGGGCAACTTCAGGAGACTATCTCAATATAAACCTTTAAAAAAGCAGATGAAGCGTGGGTGTGGTGGCGCACATCTTTAATCCAGCTCCAGGCAGAGGCCAGTGGAGCTCTGTGAGTTTGAGGCCAACCTGATCTTCAGAGTAAGTTCCAGGGCAGCCAGGTATTCATAGTGGGACCCTGTCTAGAAAAACTAACTAAATAAATAAAATTAAGTAAAAACCACATTGACACCCCATGTTTGATGTGGGAAGGTCATGCAACATTTCCCAGGGTTTTCTTCTACTCAACTCTCCAGCCGCGTCCGGCATCCTCCAGCCTCCTGGCATTGGCTCTAGGTCTGGCGCCTTGGAGAACCCAGATGAATGCCAAAGGCTTCGTGTGGCAGGACGTTCCAGTGTCCTGCACTTTGGAGGTTCAGTGGCTGCCTCTCTTCTCTTTGCTGGAGGGAAATGAGGAACACTTCCCGGGTGCACAGGCTAGCGTGAGTCAGAGGAGCCCAGAAGCCCTTCTGTTGAAAGGCCTATAACAATTCTTACAGGAAGGCTATGGTAAGGGAGTCACACCCAGACGCTAACACTTCTCAGCTCATTTTTTCTGTTTATTATGCCTTAATCTCAAATTGAAGGTAAGATGTTATCAAGACCTAAAAATATAGTTTCCTGGGCTGGAGATGTGGCTCAGTAGTTAAGAGCCCATACTGTTCTTGCAGGGGACACAAATGCAATCCTAGTAGCAAGATGACTCACAATTCTAACTTCAGCCTCAGGGGACTTGATGTCTCTGGCCTATGTGGGTACCTGCACTCATGTGCGCATACATTCCCACATACATACATATTCATAATTTTAAAAATAAAATAAGTCAGCCAGAGCATGATGGTACACACCTTTAATCTTAGTGTTTGAGAGGCAGAGGCAGATAGATCTCTGTGAGTTAGAGGCCAGCCTGGTCTACAGAGTGAGTTCCGGGATAGCTAGGTCTACACAGGAGGAACCTGTCTCAATAAAACAAAACAAACAAATAAAAATTCTTTCAAAAAATAATACTGACTGGGGTTCTGTTCACAGGAATCAGAAAAACTTTGGCATTTGATTTACATGAGAATAAATACAATTTAGTGTACTTCTTTGCATTAAAGTAAGTCTTTCTGCAAGGATCTAGCCTGAATTATACTTACTTTAAAATGGACCTCAAGAACTATTAGTAAAGATGCAATCCTTAGAGGGCTTATGGGTTGACCCAGAGGATGAAGAAAGGCATTTGCTGCCAAGACTGAGTGAGGACTCGAGTTGAATCCTTGAGACCTCTATTTTTAGGAGAGAACAGATTCTGCATCCAATGGAGAATGTTAATAAGCAGCATCCCTGGCCTGTGTCCACCAGATACCAATAGCACTCCCTAGCCTCCCCACTGCCCCGTAAACAAGCTCTGACACAGATGCTTCCTTATGAGTTGTCTGTGTGCATTCAAGAAGCCATGCATAGAATTTAGGTCTTCCCCCAGGCCCATGGTCTGTCCTGCAGTGACATTTTCCCTTAAGATGCTGGTTCATGATGTCAGTGGCATCAGCAAGTCATAGTTCCCCTCAGCTACGTGATCCCACTCTTCACCAGGTACCACACTGTTCAGTAGTTAGATGAACATATTGAGCATAAGAGACATTTTAGTCAATGCTTTCACATGTTCCTAACAGTAGAACTGTGGAGTCAATGCACATACGCATAACCCTACATCAAAAGGAGGAAACTGAGGCCAGTGGCTACCCAGAAAGTCGGCAGAAGAGCATGGAATGCAGAAGTAGCCCTTGGAGCCATTCTCTTGAATGGCAAACTCCCCTGCACTCCTTTGCAGACAGTGAAGTTGTTGGATCGGGACTCATTACATCAGACAAAACCCAAACAGACTTTGTGGGTTTAATAGCTTCAGAAAACTGTGAGTCTGTGCAGTCGTTTCCTTTCATTTCATATTTTTCAAACACCGGGGGAGCAATAGTCATTTGAGCAGTTAAATTGATTTAGGGGATTGAAATCCACTTTATTTTTTCAATCTTGAAATTACTTTGTGTCATTTGCCACTCTGAGTGGACTCCAGTCCCTGCAGTATGTACCTCCCCTTGTCCCCCTGTGGCTTCCCAAGCCATTACCTGCCCTTAGATTTCCTTTTTAATTTTCCAAACAAGATTGCATTTTACGTTTCAGATATTAATCCAAAGAACAACAATGAGGAACTCCACAGCCAAAATGCTCAGAAGGAAACCAAATGAATCGAGGAAAGAAGAAAGGTGGAGAAGAAAAGATGAAAATGTAAGCATTTTCTAGACCCTTTGAAAAGCCACAGAACCTTGCAAAATACCACGTTTGATTGCTAGTTTTAAAAAAAAAATATCACTGGATGTGCCTTTTCTGTACAGGAAGAGGAAAAGAAGATAGGGGCTGACGTAAACTGAGTGCCAAGACCTTTAGGCTCAGACTCTGGTACCAAGAGAATTTTTCAAATGGGAATCTCTCCACATTGCCCCAAATGGTCTCAAACTTGTAGTTACAAGTATTTCTCCTATCCCAGTGAGCCCTCCCAAGCTCACCAATACACCCTACAAGAATTCTTTTTTAAGCTGTAATTTTTAAAAATCTTTTTTCATAAAACAAGAAACCACATGGAGTTCAGAGTCTGAGCTCTGTTCTTCCTCAGCAGGCCAGCCTTGGTTCAGAGACAGATACTAACACCAAGACACCATCCCATAGTGAAGAGCCACCAGGGAGGGAGTCCAGAGACAGTGCCTACTGTTTTTGTTGGGGTAGAACTCACTACCCTAGAATGTAGCACCCTGGCATTTGTTAAAACAGATAGACAAGAAGGGCATTTGCCCATTTCCTTGCCTTGTTCACCAAAGCAGGCTCTAAACTTTTCATTTGAGAAGTGTTTTTCTATAGCTCCAGAAAAGAAATGTCCTTCGGTCTCAAGACACAGGGATTCAAAGAATGATTTGAACATGCAGGGCCTGCTAATTCTCAACTGATTATCAGTATCTTACTCTCCTCACCTCTCTGTGGCTGCCCGCTCATCACACCTAGCATAGAAGCCTGCATGGCTATACACACCTGTGATCCCATCATTGGCAAGCAGAGATAGAGGCTAACAAGGTTGAAGGCATGCTGAGACACTGTTTCAAAAAGAAAAACTAACAAGATTCACATTAGCTTTCTTTCCTTTGGCTCTTTAGTTATGAAAACTGCGGTGTCACATGAAACTTCCATAGATAAATTGGCTTGCTTCCTCTTATTATCTGTCTCTGGTTACAGGTCCCAGGCCATGGACCCAGAACAGAATAGGACAGTGCATCTTTTCTGCTCACCTGGAGTGCAGGTATGCTGGATATCAAGCCACAGCTACCCCAGTGCCTGAGAGCTTGTTTGTGATATTGACCCAATCTAACATGGGATATAGACAAAATGGCTGTGGAAAAATAAGGTTAGAATATAAAATCACATTTACAATTTGAAAGCAACTGCAGAATCTCATACTTCATGAAACCCTACAGTGTGGATATATGTTAAATATTTAATAAATCCTGGGATATCAGAGAGACCACACAGTCAAATCCTAGGCAGACAGCTCAGGAAATCCTTGAATACAAGGATAAACATCTGAGTCAATCTCACACACCTTTAATCCCAGCACAGGGAAAGCCAGGGAGTAGTGATCAATATCCTTTAATCTCATAACCAGAGACAGAACTTCTTCTGTTTCTGTGAGTTCAAGGCTACATGCCTTTAATCCTAACCTGGATGAGATAGGGTATGTAAGGGCTGTAGAAACCAGGCAGAAACAGAAGCAACTGACAGAAGCAACAGGCAGAAGAAACCAGGAGTGCGGCTGAGGAAGTTGCAAGAGAGTTTGGTGAGAATTGACTGTGGTGTTTCCTCTCTCTGATATTTCAGCCTTTCCCTGGTATTTGGCTCTGAGTCTCATTTATACAACCCAAATTTGTACTACTCCACTACACCATCAGGTACTAACTTTCTCTGAAAAGACAGACAACCTGAGCCTGCACCAGCCTCACTTTGCTCTTTGATAACCTCATAAATAAGGAGCAGAGTTCTCAGAAAAGGGGTATAAGAATTCTAATGCACTCATCTGAGATTGAGCTTGGTGATTTTTCAACCTAGAAATTGCAACCCTTTAGAAATTAGTCAAATCAGGGCGGGCTGGAGAGATAACTCAGAGGTTAAGAGCACTGACTGTTCTTCCAGAGGTCCTAAGTTCAATTCCCAGCAACTACAAGGTGGCTCACAACCATCTATAATGACATCTGGTACCCTCTTCTGTATACTGTATACATAATAAATACGTCTTTTAAGAAAAAAAGAAAGAAAAGAAATTAGTCAAATCAGCTGTGTACAGTGGCACATGCCTTTAATGTCAGCACTTGGAAGGCAGAGGTAGGCAGATCTTTGTGAATTTGGGGCCAGCCTGGTTTACAGAGCAAGTTCCAGGACAGCCAGGGCTACACAGAGAAACCTTTTTTTTTTTTTAAGTTATTAAAATCATGTTGGTAGGATGCAAACAGCACTTTAAACTCGTGAATAAACAAACAAATACAACATGAAAATCAATATTGGGATTGATTTGAAGCTTTAACCGGGTGCTGTATCCAGGGAAAGTGACCCTTGACACCTGTCAGGAGGAGCACCTGCATTTAATTTTTAGTTTAAGAACTAATCCAGCTGGAGTGGTGCTGGTACACATCTGTGATCTCAGGCTTCATGGGGTTAAGGTGGCGATGAACCTAAAGGCAGCTTGGCCTACAAAGTGGGACTCTGCTTCAAAGCAGACAGATAAACAGATGAAGTCAGTCTCACTGATCTAGTTATGACCAAGCTTTTCCCACCAAGTTAATTAATCTGTTTAAAGTTTGTGGTACTAAGACCTCAACCTTCTCCAACACATGTGCAAATGGATACATGAGTTTGGGGCAGTTTCCCTCACTAATAGGAGTGCTCTGAAAAAGACATCAGTAGTCAAGTACATGAGAAACACTCTATTTTGCTCTCTCTTACAGATTTTCACATTAGCCAGTGGAAGAGCACAGCCAAGAAACTGGCTTGAACCAGGCCTAGGGGCATGTCTTCAATAGAGGGTGAGGAGAAAGAGATTGATTCTATAGGTCCCAACCCAAACGTACTTGGCCCTGAAACCCTTTACCATTAATCGTTTCACGGCTTTGTTCTAGCCCTAAGGGGTTGCTCTCTCTCTTTGGCCCTCCCAACTGGGGCTGACCCAAGGCCCCAACCTCATCTGACTTCTGATGAAGTAACGTTTATCCAATAACCTACTCATGGCCTCCAACTTGGACATCCAAAGTAGCATGGTCTCTGACACTTTATTCTAAGGTAATCCCACATCTGCTGGTTGTGGAATTTAACTTAACCAAGTCCAGCATTTGGTCAGTTGATTACCGTGAACAAAGTCTATTTATTGGTTTAAAATGATTTTGTGTTCCTTTTTCTCTTTCTTCACATGGGTGCTGTTCTGCAAAGCGTGACAGAGCACCTGCCTGTGTGTACACAGCCTCACCAACTCAACCATTCAGCCGCTTTCTCCTCATGTTTAAATAAGAGATAAACCATGCTGGCTAGGGCATGTGGACTTGAGGTCATTAACTGAAATTATATATCGTTGCAACCCTCCGGTCTGTTAGAAACAGGTGTCCAAGAGGAAATGTTTAATTTCTCGGGGAGGCAAGTGCTCTGGGGTACAGTGTTTTCAACCAAACTGCACTGTCTATGGAGCAGAATGAGGGGTCGCCTTAGAGTCAGGACTGTGGGGACTGGCTTGCTTCCTCCACCTGTGTCTTGATGCAGTCTGGCCACTTTGCCCCTTGCTCTCCCACGTGGAAGCCCTGCACTTGTTCCTTCTGGGATCAGCTGGTTTGGGTTATTTGAAGTTCTCTTTTCTATGAACACATCTCATCTTACTAATGAATCCTACTTTCCAGTGCCTGGCCCTGTGGAGTAGTCAGCTGAATCAATCAATCTCTCTCTCTCTCTCTCTCTCTCTCTCTCTCTCTCTCTCTCTCTCTCTCCCCCCCCCCCTTTCTGGTGCCTATGAGACCCCCTTTCCCTCTACATTTTTCAGAGCCACTCTTGTCCTGGAGACTTTCTCCATTGCTAAAGCAGTTCTGGTTCCAGCAGCTCCCTGGCCTCCCCCTAACTCCCGCCTCCTGCCTCTGCACTTCTGCCTACTTTCTTGTGCGTTTAAACAGTCCTGACTGGTGGTAATACCAGGCATGTTGCAGAATCACACAGCTCTAAACATCAGCTCACCAAATTCTGCAATTCCCTGTGAACTGAAGCTTGGCTCTCAACAGGTTTCCTGCACTCATTTTGTCAAAAGCACGGACTGTAAAGGTACCAGAAAGTTCTAGGCCTGTGCACCAGCTTAACAATGACACAATCCTTGCCTCTGTGCTAACGAGGGAGAAAGATAATAAATTAAACAAACGAAAATCTATAGAAAGTGATAAATACACAGAAGAGAAAATAAAGCAGGGATGCTGTGGTGAAAAGCACAGAGGACCCAGGGTTGGACCAGACACAGCTGGGGAGTCTATGCCCGGAGAAGGTCGGGTGATGTCTCTGAGAAGAGAGGGTGGTGAGAGAGTGGGAGAAGGGGAATGGGGAGGTTCTGGGTGATGGGGCTCAGGGGTGCTATCCCAAATACAAGCAACCCCACTTCTCCCTGAAAGAACATTCTAAAACCTAAAAGAATTTTCTAATCTTCTCCATAGGGTCCTAATTCTCATTCAAGAAGTGTCCTGTTGTCTAAGAGGAAAGGACCACCCTTGTCCCTTGTGTAGATGTAGGGCACTTGCCAAGTCACCTTCAGGTGTCACCACAGACCATGTCCATGGTCCCACCATACCTCACACAGCTGTCTATTTCTTCATCAGTGCAAACCTAAAATCACACTCATCAGCCAGTTTCTTTATGTTTTCACTTCCTGATGATGTTTCCCATTCCTTGTAAAATTTATATTAAATACTTTTATACTTTCTCCTTAAAATCTCTTTGTTCTCTGGCTCTCAGCCATGGTCCTAAGGAGGAAGACAAAGACATGTGCTTTTCCTTATGGACATTTATCATGAGGCCCTGGGTTGAGAGTATGTCTAACAAAGTTAGCAGAAAACTGGTCTGAAAATTAAGTCTTCCCAAAATATCAGACATTTAGATAGCACTAAATAAATGGTAGTGTGTTTGTCAGCTTTTTGTTAGTATAATAAAAAAATTGATAAAGGTTTCTTTAAAAAGGATAGAAGCTCATTTTAATTCATAGCTTTGAAGATGAAAGGTATAGGGGATACGCCTGGAGATGGTATTCTGGCTGACAAAAACCTCAAGGTGGCATAGAACACTACAGAACAGAGACCAAGAACAACATGTCTATGTGCCTGGCCTGTGTCCCTCTTCCTATAA
Source organism: Sigmodon hispidus (assembly GCA_004025045.1). Lineage (NCBI taxonomy): Eukaryota > Metazoa > Chordata > Mammalia > Rodentia > Cricetidae > Sigmodon > Sigmodon hispidus. Next base: position 41,234 of record PVIH01016634.1, read on the forward strand.
AGCCACCAGGTTCCACTCTTGAGGGCCCCACTCTAGGACATTATGTGATCGTAAGCATTCTCAAAGGCCTCAGCTCTAAACATTCCAGCAGATTGTCTCCACCCTCTTAATATCATTAACCCTTGTCTTTGGGGATTAAACTCCTGCATGATTTTGGAGGTTGAAGGAGGTCACACAGGCCAGATTTGCATCATAGCAAGGGGCTACAATGATAGTTGCCTATGAGGTGCTGGAGGTTTGAGCCATAGAAGAGTGTATGGTAACCAGATGTGGTGACACACACCTGTAAATCTCAGAGCTTGGGAAGCTGAGAGAGGAAGACCATGAGCTTGAGACCATCCTGCCTTATATAGAAAGATAGGTATAGGGTGGGGTATGGGGAGAGCCATGCATATTATCTGGCCAAGGTAGCCCAAGTATGTTCCCAACCTCCAGAGGAGTGTTTTATGGGGCTGGGTGGATGGCTGAGTAGCTGAAATGCTGTCCTGAGTACCAGGATTTAGATCTCCAGAACCTACATAAGAGTCAGGCAGGCATGACAGTTGCCTGTAATCCCAGCCTTTAGACAACCAAGACAGAGGACTCCTAGGGAAAGCTGGCTAGGGAAACAAGCTGAAATGGCCAAGCTCTGGGTTCAGAGAGATTTTGCCTCAGCAAATGAAGTGGAGAGATGTGAGGAAGACACTCAGCTTCAACTTTGGGTTTCCAAATATACATCACTCACATGTGTATCCCCACTCATGCAAACACACATATACTATACCTAACATATGTGTTCTAGCACACACACACACACACACACACACACACACACACACACACACACACGAAAGAAAGGGCTCTGAAGACCTTTAAATGTTGGTTCAAACATCCATCCCCCTGACATTCTGAGCCCTTCTCCCTCAGAACAGGCCACTGTACAAGCAAAATGCTTTTCAAATTTCCTTTGCTTGCCACAGGCAGGAGTTTTCTAAACATTCTCCAGTTCAGCAGCAGCAGCAGCAGTATCGGTGGCAGCGGTGGTGGTGGTGGCGGCAGCCACCTGGAGCCTTCTTAGAAATTAAGATCCCCAACTTGCACTAACTTGTAACTAACTCTCTGGGAGCAGACATGCTGTTGTGAGTTCAGCAACAGCTGCCGGGGTACAACCACCACCTGGTGTCATTGTTCCCAAGTCTCCCGGGGTGGGATGGCCCCATAAGTCACTCAGCCACATCCTTTGCTCTCTATGAACCCGTGTGAGAGGCAGCTGGTTGCTGTCATTAGTTGTTTCTGGAGCTTCCTGGTGGCTTGCTTTCTTGGGCAGTTTCTTCCCAGGACTCCAGGAGAGAGCCTATCTGTTTCCCCAGACTGTCATCTGAATGAAAATGGCCCAGGTCAGGCAGACTCCCTTCACCCAGCATTACCAAAATGGCGAGGCCACCTCTAAGGATCACGTCAAGCTTTGTTGTTTGTATAAAACAAAACAAGCAACAACAAAATGGAGAAATTGCAGAGTGGAGACAGACTCGCTTCAGGTGCCACAGAAACCAGGCTACTTCCTGCTACTTTTCTGGCACCACGAAAGGGGAAAGTGACTGAACTTTTCCATAGGACACTGTGTGGCTGAAAAACCCAATTAGTCTTCTATAGAATGAAAGGAGCATCAGGCTGGGGACAGAAGAAAATGTAGGTCTCTGGAAATTTAATTTGGTGTTTCTCAGTGGATATCATTTTGTAATTTCCACTGACTCAAGAGGACTTTCTCAAGATTAAGCCCAGACAGGTCTGGGCAGATGGCTCAGTGGATAGAGCGAATGCTATGTAAGCATGACCACCTGAGTTTGAGCCCCAGCATCTACAAACGAAGCAGGTGTGGGCTAGAGAGCGGGACTCCATCTTCAGGTCATAGCAGTTGTGGTACCGATCAGGGGTAAATTAAAAATGGGTGATTTTGAGAAAAGCAAGAAGAATTTTATTCAGAAGTGTGCCCAATGCCACACTATGGAAAAGGGAGGCATAAGTCTGTACCAAATCTCCATGGTCTGTTTGGGAGGAAGACAGGTCAGCTGCTGAATTCTCCTTCACAGATGCCAACAAAAGCATTGAAGGGTCCAGGGATATAAGAATAAGATAGAAATATGCACTTGGGACATATTGGTGACTTCCCCTAGCTATGTGTGAAAACAGTCACGTAGGCAAAGACCTCTTGCCTATAATCAAGTCTTTGTTCCTTTTTCCAACGTAGACAGAGGGTCTGCCTTCGTGCAATTATCTTTATTTAGCAGGCATTTGGCCAGTGACAGTATCCAGACAAAAGTATTTCATTTAAGAACAGCCTATAGATAGATGGGACACAGGTGCACTGAAGATTACTTTGCTTGCAGATAAGAAAAACTAACCTCACTAACCTTAAATTCTTAAACTCTTTGTACTTCACTGACCTTAGTTTATTAACACGGGATCTTAGCTTAGAGATTTATTGCTCCTGATATGGTGTGTGTTTGTGTGTGTGTGTGGGGGGGTGTTAACCAGCCATTAGCCAGTCCTTGGAGAGAAGGTAAACTCTTCCCCTGGAGAGACCTGCACCACAGCTGTGCCACGTTTCTTGTGCAAATCAAGCTTAATCCTCCCTTTGTGCTGCAGCCTAGGTGTAAGCTTTAGATCTAAAGTATCTTTTAGCAACTTGCTAAGGAAAGTGCTACAGAAGAACAAAAGCCTCACGGGTTCCTCCGCTTCCTCTGCTCACTGGAAAAGGGGCGGTGGAGAAGGGTAAAGACCATCTACCCTGTTCTTGAGTTTCTGCTGACTAATACGCTTTAACCTCATGCCCAGCCACACTTAGGACCGTAGTCTGAACTCACGATTTCCCCCTTTAGATTGCTTTGTTGATTTAATCCTTAGTTGACCCCAACTGTCTTAAACCAGATGTGTCAAGGAAAACTGCAGGGATATACAAATAGCAATTAGCTGAAACCCTCTAAAAACCGGGTTAATGGGAGATTGTAAATCCTAAATTACAACTTGTCTCTAAAAGTTTAACTTCAAAATTGTAAAAATTCTTTTGTCCATGCCTAATACGTACCCCTTATTATAAAAAATGAGTTATAGCCCTCCTCCATGGCTACAGTCACTGAATCTCAACTGTGGCTGTGGTCTCAGCGAAGTGATAATAAGCTTTTTTGTGCCCTGCAGTGAATAAAGATTTTGTTTTTGGTTTTAGGCTGGTTTTGCACCCCATTATTCTGTGCACACCCCATTATTCTGTGCATACCCCATTATTTTGTACATCCGTCATTATTCTGTGCACATCCCATTCTGTGCACAACCCTTTATTCTGTGCACACTCCTTTATTCTGTGTATACCCCATTATTCTGTGCATACTCCATTATTCTGTGCACACCCCATTATTCTGTGTGCACCCCATTCTGTGCATACCCCATTATTCTGTGCACACTCCATTCTGTACATACCTCATTATTCTGTGCACACCCCATTATTCTGTGCCCACTCCATTATTCTGTGCACACCCATTATTCTGCGCACACCCCATTATTCTGTGCACACCCCACCATTCTGTGCCTACCCCACTATTCTGTGCACACCCCATTATTCTGTGCACACCCCATTATTCTGTGCACATTCCTTTATTCTGTGCATACCCCACTATTCTGTGCACACCCCATTATTCTGTGCACAT
>PVIH01016635.1:0-44911 GCA_004025045.1 Sigmodon hispidus
ATAGTTCACTATGGCTTCCTTTATTGTCTTTAAATCCTTCATGGGTATAGGTTCATAATTGTATCCCACATTGTCAGAAGCCCTTCCACGTGGTTGTGGTTTTTTGGCCTCTGCCACAACTGGGAATAGAGTTGGAGGGATGGGGGGTAGTCCCCTCATGGTAACCACTCTAGGTAAAGAACCTTCCCTGCAGTAGCACAATTTAAGATGGGGCTCTGGGTTATCTTGAGCAGGTGTCGCCTCAAAATCTTTTTCTAAAATCTCCAAGCAAGCCTCATAATCTTGCAACCTAGTGGTAATGGTCTTTTCTAGTGTTTTAAAGTCTTCTCTAAATGATCTCTCCAATAATTTCATAGAATGGAACATTCTTCCAGTTTCCACATCTACCCTTTCCACTATCTTCTGTTCAAATTTCCTAGAGTTTCCATCCATTATCCTAAAATTTTCATCCATTTTTTTAAATTTTTCATCTATTTTCCTAAAATTTTCATCAACATGAGCTCTGTACTCCTTTCTAACAAAATTTTCATCCATTTTTTTAAATTTTTCATCCAATTTTCTAAAATTTTCATCAATATGAGCTGTAAATTCCTCTGTGATCAAAGTAGACCTCTCTTCCATGGAAACAATGAGTTTCTGGAATGTCTTAATACGTTCATCCATGCCAGACATCTTAGCCTCATACTCTCTATGTTGAGATCCCTTAAAGTAAGTAGGTATGAAATATATTATCACACAAAAAAGCCAAAGGACTCCTGAGTGGAGATAACCTTCAAATGCGTAATCCTGGAAATAATCCTCTATCACCATTGTGAAAAAGTGAGTAAAATTGTGAACATTTATCTGATCGGACATTTTAGAAGAAAAGGAAAAAAAATTGCCTTACTCAGATGTAATGAGGACTTACGGTCAGCAGGTGTCATAGTGCAGCAGCAATGGTGCTTGAAACGGGGTGGCGATTCAGCTGAGAGGGTCTCTGTTAAATGTTTCAACAAATCCTACCAGGCGTGCACCATCAGAACTGGGTCTCAGGAGTTCTGCGGCATGCAGATTCCTTCCTGGCTGCTGTACCAAATACTTGTACATGCAGATGGGGGCCAAAGCGTCCGCGGGTGCGAAACCCAGAGGGCCGTTCAGACCAGCTCCGTCCTCTGGCGCAAACCCGACGGGTTTGTGGAATTACCCCCGTGTTCAGGCACCAATTATCATGGTAAAAACCTGCCGCCAAGAGGTATATTTTAAATGAGGTTTATTTTGTTAGAAGCACTTACAAAATAGAGGTTTTAGCAATGTGCCAAGCTGCCGTGCCGACCCGCAGCCTTGCCGCGACGAACCGGAAATCCTGCCCCTTCCCCAGCGCTCTGCATGAGAGACCACCTACCCTGCGCTTGTGGTGGTCTCTCTCTAGGTGTTGTTCAAATCCCGTTCTCAGCGGCCACGCCCCTCTCCCTCAGCTTCTGCGTTCTGTTGTCCTGATTTCCTGCTACATGCCCCTGCTTCATCCCACCTGATTCTAGGAACCAATCACATTTTGTTGTAAAAAAAACTTGGTCTCTGCCAATTTCACTTTGCCTCAGTGCCATCATGACAGCCAGGAGGTCCCTACATTTCTCAATTCTGCATTTGGATTTATTAAGGTTGAAATTCACCCTTAAATTCTGTGTTATTTTTCCTACAGTATTACTTGTTACTGAGATTTTAAATTTCTACTGATATAATTAAAAAGTAGACTGAGAAAGCAGAATTTATTATTTCATGTTGACACTTTAAGACAAGCAGTTGTTGAAAATGAAAATATTTATTGGATTGCAATGAGAGTATTTATGATGAGAAAACAATATCAGAATTTAATTTTATATGTTGGAAGAAAATCAGATGTATTAAGAATCATGGGCACTGGTTAGAAGATGTTCATGATGTGGAAATTACTAAGTAATATTCCCCATGTCAGTTCACATGTTTTACCCCTAATCCCTAGTGTCAGAATTCTGTCACCTTCAGCATGGTTGGAACCGGATATACTGTGGCTGCTCCAGTATTTACAAATGGCCTTTAAACAACTTTCATGTCAAATCTGGTTTATTTTAGATCCCCTTCTCTATATGATTTCCTATCTTTCTAAGTTCTCCTCCAGATCCCACTATTAAACACTCCTTTAACCTCATTTAACTTGAGCATGATGTACTTATAACAATTTCTAGATCACCTGATTCCATTTTATGTCTATAAACTACTGCAGAAAAACATGTGCTTTAGATATCACTTACCAAATATTTAGTAATACAAAATTCACAAACTGAACATGGTATTTGATTAAAAAAATGTCAACTATTAGGAGACTGTTCTGTGTTTGAATTTGTTTGAAAATGTGTATATGTAAAAGGTAAACCCTACCTTCATCTCTAATATGTCCCATGAAGGACATAAGCATCTGGGGCAGAATTATATACAGCTGAGAGAAGGATACAAGAAGGGCAGTGTCAGGAATATTTGCTCTGATGACATTCCCCACACTAATGCAATGAGGAAACATGGTCCTGTTACCTATCAGTAAACTCAACTGTTCTGTAAAATCATACTAAAAACTATAGAAATTTTTTCTCAGGCAAATTCCAGTACACATTGATACATATTCATTTGGGAAAATATATCTGTTAAATGATCATATTCACTAACAATAATAAGACTGTAAAAACAATTTGAATTTCTTGTGACTAAATACAGCTGCTGCTTTAAAAGCTGTGTAAGAATTCATCTAATCCATTCTTACCTTGCCAATTTTACTTAAGATCACTCTTGAATAATGGGTTTTGTTTTTAATAAAAGTGCTTTTCTGCCTGCTTTCTACATTTTAATCTTGTTGCCTGTTACCATGAGGAAGTTATTTCAATTCTGACAATGTCCATCCTTAAGTACTTCACAATCAGTGATCCATAAAATATTAAGTCACTTTAAAACATTTGGCTAAAGATGTACCCAGGAATCAAAACAATATATCTACCTGCCTGATATGTTCACCAATGTATTTGAAAATTGTTTTTTAATTTGCTGTATTGCCATAAAAATATCATGAAAATTTTGCAACATGGAAATCTTTTATTTCAGTTAACTTAAATAAGTGAATACTGGCTATGGTGACCCACATGTATGGCCTCAGAACAAGCTACCTCTTATCCACTTTGAAGTAAGGGTCATTGTATTCTCTCTTTCAGGAACATTGAGTTTTGGAATTAATTTAGGAAAGATATTGCTGTAAATAATAATTTGGAACATTGTGATGATCTCTTAATTGGATCAGTTTCTTCAAAATGTACTTGGCCTGTATCTAGGCAGGAACTGTAATCAGGACAAATAAACTAGGAGAATGATGGAAGAACGGCAGAGTCAGAGAAGTCTCCAGATAGCCTCTGAGGAAGCTGGCTATGTAAGGTCATAAGCCATGACCCATATGGCAAATCAAAAATAAAAAATACTGGTTAGCTTAAATGTAAGAGAAAGATTATAACAAGTGTGAAAAATTGGCTTATAATTTATAATTAAAATTAATCTTTTGAGGGCTTAATTGATAGTAGTGTTTTGCCCTGGTTATGAGACCTCCCCCAAAAACAATCACCAGAGAAGTGAACTCTTCAAAATGTAAAAGCAAAATTTATTGAAAATTACAAGCCTAATGACAAGGACCTCCTGACACACAGGTGTGACAGTGGCCAGAGGAGGTGCTGCCTTTTGGGAGCTGATTTTTTAAGGGCAAAACCCACAAGGTTATACATCAATTGGAATGTTTTAGTATGGATACAATTGTCTGTAAGGGAATTTTTAGACTTCCTCTGTTACCTTAGCTGGCTCTTTGCCAAGCCCTTCCTTTGACTACCTCCTTGGTTGGATCTTTTTTTTTTTTTAACATGGATTAAAAAATCAGACTTTTTTCATAATAAATAAAAAAAGTCTCAGTGTAAGCCCAGTACAAATTCTTACCCCTGAGTAATCACTTCTGCTCACATTTTATATGCAAACTTATAAAAATTGCTTCTAATATGTTCACAAAGCTATAATGTTATATATTGCAAAGTTTTTACTATTATTATTATTATTATTATTATTATTATTATTAACAAAGAAGTCACACTTTCTAACCTTGTATATCCTTATTCAAGGTACCTTCTCCCTCCCACCTTATCAGGTCAATCTTTCTCCTACCTCCTGGGTTGGATCTTTCCAAGGAATCTCTTGAGGCATTCCATGGATAATTAAGTGTCATCAAGACTCTATTCTAAATATCCTGTTTGACCTTTGTTCCTATGCAGACCAAATCAAAATTGGAGGTGGTACTCTGATCTTTCAGTAGCTACAAAAAGGAAAATTACACCTACTAGGTAACTACACTGTGGCCCTGGAATAAAATATAACAAAAATTGTTTTTTGTTTTTTTTAAACTGGACACCCTCATTTGGAATGTCTTGTATCTCTCTGACAGGGTGCTTTCCAAACCAATTCATGAATTTGTTGCTTCTAACTATAATAGCAACTGAATGGGTGGGACATAGAAGAAAAGGTTACTAAATCTAACACACTGTAGACCATTAGTTTTCTACCTATGAATCCTAAACTCTTTGTCAGACATCAAACTCCAAAAATATTACATTATCATTTATAGCAGTAGCAAAATTTCAGTTATGAAGACAAAACAAAAAATAATTTTATGAGTGGGGGTCACCCTGACATAAGGACGATTATTAAAGAACCACAGCATTATAAATGTAGAGAACCACTTCTCTGGACACTGTGAAGCAGTTCCCAATAAACCTGTGTGATAGCTAAAACTCCTCTGACTTTGGAGACCTAGTTAAACATATCATCCTTAGGGAATGATCTGTCTACTCCTTCAACTGTAAAAAGTTCTCTAATGTTTAAAGATAACATCAAAGTTATTAAGATTTTATTGTGTTCTATTCACACTAATCTTAACATATTTTACCCTAATAGATTATTTACAATAATACTATTCTCAAGATGCTATGCACACTCTAATCTTATTCTTTTTCATCTTCTTTTTGTCTACTTATTCACATAGAAGAAAAATAAGAGTAAATTTTATTATGTTTCTGGATTTCTTTTACATTTTCAATCATAATCAAAACTTATTTATTTCAATAATAATTTTTTGCTATATATATAATTTAAAGCAATATTTTTTGTTATTCTCAATAAAAAATAATTTAAAATAGAGAATCACTCAAATGCCAACATCTGGAAACCAAAAGTTCAGTAGCAAAAGTCTGACCTCCATGTGCTCTCGTTGAAAATAGTTATTTGTTTTCAATATCATTTAGATGTGTTTGGCTCTATATAATGATAGTCATCCTTTAGTATCAAAACCTGCTTGTTTCTTTGATGGATAAGTATTGTCCTTTTTTAATAGATATGTAACATCTCCTATGAACTGATGAGGTGCAAAATCTGTTTTTGTTTTTATTCAATGACATTCATGGAAAAAGGAGAAAAATATCTGGATTTTTCAAATGACAAATTCCCTGTCAAATCTGCCATTTCTGATTCACATGGCTTTAATACATGAGACTAGAAGGGTATGTGATACCAGCAAATGTTAAGTATGGTGAACAGGCACATCCATTTAATATTCCCTATTCCTAGATAATAAAAGTTCTTTTTTAAAATTTATTATGACTAAAGTCTCATTTTTTTATCCATGTATCTCCTTGTTCAATCTCCCTTCCCCCTCCTGACCCTCCCAGAAGATCTCAGGCATAAAAAAGATTTTCTACCACGACTGCTGTGGAAAGTCACATCTAGGCTTACTTATCCCCAGCTTCCTGACTGTGTAGAAGAAATAAAATACTTTTAACATCATAGAGATAGTTCATAATAATTTTGAAAGCTTCCATTTCTATTTCTTTGACTTTTCATTTCTTAAATTCACTCTCTTGTAATTTTTCAATACATTTGAAGTCTGAAGAATCATTATATATTTTACCTTAGAAGGATCCTCAAGTTACCTTAACTAATTATGTTGCAAGTGGAAAATATATTTCAAGTACTTATCTCACAGGTAGCCATACAATGAAATTTGCTCCCAATATCTACCTAAATGTTGGAATCAATGAGTGAGCAACTACACAGTATGTAGTCTTCATAACTTATTTAAATAGTTATATGTTGCTTATTTTGTTTATTATATTCTCAGATTAATTAAAAATCTTGATCAAAAGTCAAGTGATGAGAAACAAAATGGTCATAAGTTTAAACCAGACCTTTAATAAAATTAATTAATTTCAAGCTCGATTGACTTCTGAGATTTCCAATAAAAAAATCACCAAGTGAAAGCTCTTCTATTCTGGGAAACACATAGAACATTGTATTAATTCTACATCTCAAAACAATAATCCCTAATTTTTGTGATTCTTCTCTCAATATTTTCAATGTATTGTACAAGAAATTTGCATGAGTGTGAACTGGGAGGGGTGGGAGGGGAAAAGGAGTTTGAACAAGAGGATACATTGATAAAAAATATGGTTCAAGGTGTTTAAAAAGATACAAATGGACAACTCATGGAATTCAAAAAATAACTTAAAGAGAAGAAAATGAAATGGTATACTGAGAAAACACAAATATAGGCTAGTTTAAAGAACAAAGACAAATCAATATTTGTGATCATTGTTCAATAAAAAAATGAAAACATTAAAGATGATTTAAGGTGAATGAAAATGAAATTGTAAAGCCCTTACATATCATTGGGATTTTAAATGTCTTAAACTAACATATACTGGAGAAAATCCTATCATTATATTCATTGTGGCAAAACCTTTGTTTATAACAGACATGTTTGAAGTCACAATTAAATAAAAAGATACTGCAGTGAAAACTTGAAAAAAAGGTAAAATCCAACAATCCAATGTAAGAAATTGAGGTTTACCAAAAGAATGTGTCCAACAGTAAAAAGGGTATTAGGACTCAAAAATAATGTAGAGGATTGTAATCAAATAAATAATGTATAAAATTTAAATCACAGAAAAAAACATATGTGGACAATTCTTGAGTCTTTCTTGTGCTTTTCAATAGTTTTCTTCCTGACCTTTTAGAGGTTTCCTGCAGGAGGGAGTTTTCCCTGCCTCAGTACAGATCATGCTGTTGTTACATCTCCTTTCTTAAATGTGGTGTATTAAGCAAATCCCTTCAAAGATAGAAGATTTTAATCTTAAGCAAAACTGTTCCCATAACACTTATTCTTATATCAAGTGCTTTCAACTGTCACCATGTTACAACTACTTAACAGTGTCTTTGCTTCCAGGGCCCATAAGAATTTGTAGCTCTTAGAGAAGGAAGAAAATAACAGGAAATATTTAAGAATTCTTGCTTTTAATTTGTCTACTGTTGACTTCATGTCATGTTATATTTTATCAGTCAAATAAATGATCAAGACAGGTGCATCTCACATATGACAAAGTTAAATATGTAATATATCAAACACAAGTTTACAGAAGTCTGATATTATAAAACAAAAATACAAATGAAAAATGACTACTTCAAAATAATTTCTACTACATCAAAATCTTTACTTTGAAAGTATCTGTGCTCTGAGTTTTCATGAAAAAGTATCTGGCATTCTCTCCAGAGACAGTTCACAAGGCAAATATGAAAACAGTTCGATCACTCTACAATTAAATGTTAGGAACTGACCATACAAACCCAACACCTAAGTACAAGATAGGAGTAAGAAATTTATTTTAAGATACACTGCACTATATATTTACCTTATGTTGAAACAAGTCACAAATAATGACATTTCAGTTTTAAGAGTAATGATAAACAACCATTGTGCTTACTTTCAGGACCCAGCAAAAAATGAAAAGACTGTATTTGGTCTTGAGTTCTCTATATATTTTAAAGACCAATTCTGTCAGATATCAAACTTGATAGGAAAGAAAGTTAGAAATACCCTTTATGCATTGGTACAGGTGACCATATCCTAAATATAACACCAATAGCATAGACACTAAGAACAACAAATAATAAATTGGACCTCCTGAAACTGAAAAGCTGTGGTAAGCCAAAGGACACAGTCAGTAAGACAAAATGACAGCCAAGAAATGGGAAAAGATCTTTATAAACCCTACCTCTGGCAGAGGACTGATCTCAATCATTCTTTATAGCCACATATTCTGTACTTGGCAGATACAGGACTACAACCACAAGCTTTTCAATATAGACTGACTTTCTTCTTCCTTTCAGCCTGGTTTTATCACCTTGATTTGCAGCTACCTATTCAATAGAATCTCATTAAATATATCTATGCCTCCCACCACCACTTTGCAATCATATGTCTAAAAGTATAAATTCTGTAACTTGTTTTCCCTTTTATTCAAATTAAAAGCTAGAACAATCCTATCTTGAATGAGACAGACATTTTCCAGTTCTGTAGGACAACCACTTCCATTTGGGACTGATTACAGTCACTGGGTCTATGAATAACTAAGGCCAAGATATTTCTTCATGATATTTTCCCTTTAATAAATACCATCTCTGTTTTGCTAAGTTTGTTTATGCTCAGAACTCAAAAGGTAATATTTTCCTTGATTGACTTTTTGACTTACACTTATGAGACTGTTCTCTTTTGCTGCACAATAAATTACCACAAACAAGGACTTTAAAAACCTGTTTATCAGGGCATTGTTTGAGCTTAGCTTAGTTGTGTTCTCCTTACAATGCAGAGAAGAATACTGTGGTAAGATCTATTCTCCATCTCAAGGTTATTCTATTCATATTTCTCTGAATTACATCCTTTACTGCAGCATTGAATGGCCTCAAATTTGTCTATTAGAATGAAAGGTTTCCATATGGAATTTTTATATTCCATTTGAGTAAATTCTCCTCCTACCCAGGCACCTGTTTCTTCTTTCCACACTGGACCCTTTATTTTCAGTATTATTTCCATAGTCTCTGTTCTATTATATTTCCAATATTCTACCTTAGAACTTATTGCCCAACTTTAAAGAAAAACTAAATATGAGAATTTCAGAAAAACAAATTAAACTAGAAATTGTTAAAAGTATAATAGCCTATGATCATAAAAACAGATACAATGTGTTTTCTCTCAGGTTCTATGCTTTAACTCTTAAGTGTATGTATTAAGGAAATGGTAAAAATTAAAACAGACCAGGAAACTAGAAAATGTCTAGGTTATGGTTCTCTGCTTTCCTACTGGCCATAAGGTAGAAGATGCTCTAACTTAATATAGACTACTTATCATACGCTTCTCTCCAATAAAAAAAAAAACCATTATTATTTAAGAGACCATTGACAACAACATAAAATTTCTAGCTTCTTTTGCTTCCAGCATTGTGTAATTTGTTTATTTTTATAAAAATATATCTAATAAAATTCAGGGCAGCAAATGTCCTTGGAGAGTACAAATCTAGAGACCACCTTAAAATCTTACCAATCCAGAGACTGTTTGTGCTGATAAGGGTCTGAAAGATCAATGTTAAATTTATTTAATGACTTTCTCACACAGACTGGTGAGTGAAACAGAGGCAAAAGAGGAAGACTTCCAGCCAGAGAACCATAGACTTATATTCCTCATTCTCCCATTGGTTCAGGGTCTAGGAGGCAATGTTCTCCTTTAATGACTACAAGGCTTAATATGGGTTCCATCAATTAGGTTCATCCATTAGAAATAACAATAGAACCTCCTCTTTTTATTTTGACTAAACGCCTCATGCAAATGCTTCAACAATCCAGATTCCAAAATTCTGTCCCCACATCACCAACTTCCCCATTACAACACTGAGTACCAGTATACCTTAACCACTGATATTGCTTCACATTCCATACATGATTTTTCTGACTTTGTGGAAAAGATTAAATTCCCTTTGGTAATCAGGATGAAATATTCCAAAGCACTGTGAAAATCCGGGATAAAACTTCATGAAGGTCTTAGAAAAACAATCCTTTGAAATGATTACAAAAATGAAAATAAAGAGCTGAGCAGCATTACAAAGCATGCACTGTTGTCATCAGAGCGATTACCATGCCATCTACTGTGTTACATGAATAAAAGTAATCCTTGCAGGAATCTAATCTTGAACCAAGTAAAAAACGTGGATATGTGGGTAATATAGTCTTAAAAGTAGATGAAGATATAAGATGTTCTATTGTGTGTCACCTGGGAAATAATTTAAAAATCACAGAACAAGTTACTATATATTAAAATCATTCCTCCCCAGAGCACATTCTCAAATATTCATGAGTACTCTGTCATCATTATATTTGACCCAAGGTGAATTCTGTATTGGTTTAACCAACCTTGCATGAAAAATACCCATAAATATATAATGTATGTTTCCTGAGTATGTTCCTTTTTGTCATTGATTCTTCAATACCCCACACCAACAATATTCATACAACATTCATATTATCCCATGGATTATAGTCAAAATGGAGATGGTTTAACATGTAAAGAAAGAATACATTATTCAAATGCAACTGAACTTCATTTTAAATGGGGTACTTTAACATTCACAATTTAGAGCATGCATAGTCTCTAGATCTATTTCCCCAATGATATCAGAATAGGATTGTACTGATAACCAAACTTTTAACATAATCTTTCAACAGTGAAAAACATCTAAGAAAATCAAAAACAGATTGGAAGCATGTATTAAAATATTATGTAACAAAGTATTTTCTTTCTTAATAAACTGATAACAGATGGCTTCAGCTTCAGATATCAGTGATAAAGTAATGGCTGAGAATTTCCTACTTTCTATCATTTGAAAATTTAAGAATACTTCTTATGTCTACAGTGCAAATGGATTCGTTACAGTTGAAAAACTCTTATTTTTGAGTGAAGAACAAAACTTATAAAAGTAACCAGACATTTACAAGAATGCAAACAATAAAAAACTCTCTAGATGAGCTTCAAATTCTCTCATTTCAAAGACAGTTAGGAATGTACCATGAGAACTGCATGCGCTGCTCTAGTAGACAGGGAACAGCTAAGGACAGCTACACCTCCCCAAATGAAGTCAGAAATCAATTTTCATAAGAATTTCATACTTCACTTATAAAACCACAAATACATACAAATAAAACTTAAACTGAACATTCCTGAAACACAAAAAAACGCAAAAAAAATTCAGTCCTAGAAACTGGGTGTGTGCACAAGATAATCAGTGACAACCTTTTCATTCTTGTTAATTTTGAGGAAGAACTACAGAATGCCAGATGCAAGCAAGGCTATTGTTTATATAGAAAGAAAACTGAAAGCAGATGGTCACACACACACAGTTCTGAAACAGCAAAAATGGAAAGTGGGATATAATGGTACCCCATGCCTATAATCCATTTTATGAGGAGAATAAGTCAGATAGATCACAAGTCAGCCAAAAAACATAGGAGGGTCTTGTCTCACAAAGGAAAAATGTAAGGCTATCAAAACTTTTGGTGGGAGACAGTTGCATAGGGCAGAATAACATCAACAGACAAAGGAAGAAATCTTTAGAAATGGAACATTCCCTCTTGTACTCCCAACAAAAAATAAGACTATATATAAATATATATATGTATGTATACATATATACAAACATGTATGTATGTAGAAATCAATAATTACAACAAACATTTTTATAAATTCCAAGTTAACAATCATCTCATGAGTGAACAGGGAAAGATGCATTGATATGGTGATAAATCACATATTTAACAAAACCTGGAATATTAAGAGATCAACCTACAGTCAAAAAGTAGGCAGATATAGCTCTGGAAGTTCTGGATATCCATGAGTACAAGGGCAATATCTGGGCTTCAAGGTCACCAATGCTAAATCCCAACACAGGGAAAGACAGGAATGGTGACCTAAGCCTTTAATCCCATAACTCCAGGGACCAAGATCTTCCTGTGTTTTTGTGAGTTCCTGACTGACTACGAAAGAGTAGTACATGACTTTATTTTATTTTTTATTATGAATAAAGTCATATTTTTCATTCATGTTTCCATTTGTTCAGACTCCTTTTCCTCTCCTGTTCCTCCTAGTCATTCACTCTTCTCTCCATCACTTTATCTAATCCCCAGCAAAAGCAGGAAGTCCCAAGGTCCCAAAATGGCTTAGTTCAGCATTCACTCCAGGCAGATGTGCTTTCCTCATGCAAATATCAAGACTGGATCAGGGGTTCCTCTGGAGGGAATGGGCTACAAGTTGCCAACCCAGGTGTTTCAGATCCCAATATGTTCACCATTTGTGGTTTGCAGATTGGACATGCTTAGTTTTTTGAGTTTGGGGTTTTTTTGAGTTTTTTTTTCCACTAATGAATGAGTACATGCTTAAACTTAACCCTAAGCCTAGTGCTTAGCTATGGATTTCTTCATCTGTTGTTAACAGTTGCAGGATCAAAGTTCTCTAATGACAATTAGGGTGGTCATCAGTTAGATTATAGGGCTGACCAGATTGAACACCTTTTCTAATATTCCCTGGAATCTTAGCAGGGGTCATCTTGAGAGTTCTTGTGTTTTTCTAAAGCACCAGATTTCTTTCCAGCCCCACAATGGTTTGCTCTATCAAGATAAACTGTTTTATTGGGGGAGTGACAGAGAAAAGAACAACAAAATACCTATGTTTTGTTTCTTATGAATGAAAATAAATTAGGCCCGGTAAAAACCATAATATAAATATGCATTATAAAATTTTATTGCTTTTATTCATATTTCTTCCTTACTCTTGCAGTATGGACACACAGCTGAAGATCTCTTACAATGGGAATGCAGGAAGAGCATGGGATTTGATATAATGTCTGGGTTTCACTTCATTAAATATATTTTATCTTTAAACTTAAGCTATACAAACTTTGTGGATTTACAAAATAAATTTCTATATTAAAATTGTATCAGAAAAACAAATTATGCTTGTTTCTCTGAAATTATGGGAAAGTATGTAATAAGGATCTCAGTTTCTTGTGCTGAAACAAAAGCACATATTGACTCAGGGTACAGCTTCCTGAAGAAGCCTCACACACTGAGAACTGAGTGAGTTCAGAAATGAAAAGAATGCAGAAACACATCATGCACTGGCAAGGGCACTTCTTGTCTGGAAAGCATCAACATAAGTTGTTTTTCTTCCAATTGTTTTTTTTTTTTTTTTCAATGCCAACGTAATTATACCACAACATATAAAATAGCTGAGAGTTCTGGGTCTTTGTCCTTCATCATCAAAAAATCAGAAATAACTGACCACAGTCCTCTTAGCCAGCAGATTAATCAGCTGAGAAGAAACTTCTCCAAGGTAGGCACCTGGAACTATGAAGCATATTAACCTGACATTAAATTTTCTCTGCCTACAGAGACAGGATCTTAATGACCTGTTCATAGGATTGTATTTTTCATCACTGTAAGAATAAGTGCCTATGAAAACAAAGAAATAAAATGTATCATATTGGGAAAAATTTTAGAAGTAAAACAAAAGTATTCATGTTGTTCAATTTGGACAGTGAGTTCACCAAAGTCTACAATGTACTTTTTACTTCCTGTACCTTATGGCTCTTTGACATTCACAATGATAAGTTACTCTCAGAGGTACTCTGAAGGAAAATTATTCTGATATTTATATTTACAATTAATATTTTATTTTAAAACTTCAAATGAAATATATCTAAGGAAAAACCAATAAGACTCATTCACTAGTAAGTTCTCCTGAAAAATTGTGCTTACACTTCTCCTAGGGTCTGCATTTTTCAGTGACCATATTTACACTATTAATACAGTTGACTGAGGGAGATGAAAGGTCATTGTGCACACAAAGTTATATAGGAAGAACTTGAAAAATCGGACTCCAGAAATTTATCAAAAATTCAAACCACCGAAAAATTAGAGCTAAACAATTATGGTGACTTCTATCATAGTTTTTGATGGAACATAGGTGGATATTAGAAAGCAGATCTGTGAACATTTGCTGATGATTAAGATGACTTTAACTCAAATGTAAGTTATATACTAAAAGATGCATGCCTTTGAGTGCATCTAATATGAAAACTTCTTCCTTAACTTTTAGGAGTCGTGAAAAATTACATTTCTCACATGCAAAAAGTTAAAGAAGTAATATATCAAACACAAGTTTACAGAAGCCTATTTATAGGACAAAAGCTATAGGTGAAAAAAGTCCATTTCAAAATAAATACTGCTAATTCAAAAGCTTTACTTGAAAGTATCTGTTGCTCAGAGTTTTCTTCACAAATATTAGGCACTATATTCAGCCATTATCTCTCATGACAAATGTGAAAACTAGCTCCATCACAGTATAGTCAAATGTTATGAGCTGACCATACCATCCCTCTAACCTGAATTCAAGATAAGGGTGAGGAAATGATTTTAAGACACACTACACTCCATATACACCCTGAGTAAACACAGGTCACAAAAATGATATGTACATGATCATTTCATGTTACTTCAATTCCAATGTACATAAAGACAATCTATCTGTCTGTAAGATGTAACCTATATGGATACTACCTCAGGGATGACCACTTGGTAGTCGTTATCCCATTGGAAGGCTTTTCTCTTTGAAAGACTATTTCTCCAACTCTCAATTGTAGTTGTCTGTAGTTCCTGGTCTAGTATTGAGGCTTTATGAGCTTCCAATTTTCCATGTTAACATGGCTATTTGTGTCATTCTTTCCTACATCTTGTTTAGACAGCCGTGTGGATGAGACCTCATGAGTGTAGCTTCTCTCATATCTCTAAGAGATGCAATCTAACAAAATACGTCTGGTTACTCTGGAATTTACATTTAACAAATAGAAAAATGCTAGAAGATCCATTACTATATATACACATGAAATGTATAGAGATGAAGAGTGAATGGTTTTCTCCATCATCTAAGTGTATAAATCATGCTGCAGCAAGGGATAAAATGCATGCTATATTGTCAAGTGGTTTCTAGTACCAACAAAACAGAGGTCATCCATGAATATAGGACATATTTGTACAAGGAAAAATCATCTCATGTCAATCATCAAGAACAGAAAATATAATATAGACTTTATCTCTTAAAAGTGGTTAATTATAACTGGCCAAGTTAGGGATTATCATTAATCCCAGCAGTTAGGAGACAGACAGGCTAATCTTTGTGTGTTCAAAAACAGCCTCTCTACAAACTGAATTCTTGGAAAAAAAGAGATATAATGTGAGACCCAATATTGGGAATGAACATTGGCAAAATTTTTGCCACAGGTTTTTGTGTACCTCAGTCCTTGGTACTTGTGCCAAAATCTATCCTGGAAGCTTAACTAATGGATAATTATTTCAAACTCAGCAGCACTATAAAATTGCTGTCATCACCAACATACTGCAGAGCAAGTTGAGAATAATCAACTGTCTCTGATAACTTAGTGAGAAAGGAATGGCAGTTCACACTAGGCTTTTTTGTAATTAACAGACTGGTGGTTCATACCAGATCACAATAGTTTAAGTGAAGAGTAATTATTGGAACTTGAATTCTTCTCATCTCAGTGAAGATAATAAAAAAATTAAAGATATATGCAATGAAGACTCTATCTGGGAAGCCTCTAGAATTGTTTTTGCTCAACTTTCTGTTCTAATTATTATAGAGGTTTTTTATGTTGTTATTTATGTTGCTATTATTTTTTAACTCAATTTATTCTTCTAGAACACTAGCCTGAGAGATACTAGTCTAGTATATTTCACTGTAATAAATTCTTTATAGCATACATCTGTCTCATAATTGGAACTTATTTAAAAAGTAATTGTTTCATTAGTTTTGTGTTTTGAATGTTCATTAATAACAATAAGGTACTGTTCATGGCTCCTGGTATCCAGGATGGTCCATATTAGAGTGGAAGTCCATGCATTGATCCATTGTTTGTGTTGTCCTGAAACCATGTGGATGTCTTGGCCTTTGCTGTGAAAGAATTGCTGTGCTAATGTCCCTTGTATGTTCTGTCATAAGAGACCATGTTCATTAGACACTACACTCTATAAACAATCCCAAATCCATCCCTTCTTTCTACATCCCCAACTTCATGTCCTCCCTTTCTTCTTTAAATGACCTACTACATCCTATTTGTACTGTCCTTATTTCCCCAGAGTGGGATCATCCCCTGGGTCATGGTCAGACTACAAGAAGACATACCTTTAACATCCTTTACAAACTAAAACCTGTCTATAGCTCCTCAGGGACAGGTGAGGCTAATATTTACATTGTGTAAAGGTAACAATAGATACAAGTGACCATATTTAAGAAGCATTTTTAAAATAAAAGTTTCTTCATAAGAAATGAATTTCTTCCATTGAAAGCTATTGTTTTAACTCCTTTACACTTTTAACAAAAGGAGATGAGGAAGATGGATCTTATGGTTGTCATGACAAACCGCAATAGAGACTCTAATTATCTACTTGCACCACCCTTATATAAGAACTATCTTTAAAATATTTTAAGGTATTTATTAATTTTACATAACAACCTCAATTATCTTTCTCTTCACTCCTCCTGATCATCCTCCAGCTTCCCCCAGTAACCAACTCCCATGCACTCCTGAGAAAAGGTACAGCATCCCATGGAAAGTTAACACAAGTGTGGCATGTCAAGTTGAGACAGGTCTTAGCACCTCCCCCATATATCAAGACTGAACAAGGTATCTCTTTATTGTATATGGGCACAACCAGTTTTTTGAAGCAGTGTGTGAGGTAAATACTGGTCCCCCTAATAATGGTATCATAAACTGCCCAGCCCCATAACAGAAATCCACATTCAGAGGGCATAGTGCAGGCCTATACAGGTTCTTCAGCTGTCATTATATATTCAGTTAGCTCCCAGTATCTTGGGTCACCAGTCTCTGTAGGTTTCCTCAATATGACCTTGACCTTTGTCCATATAATCCCTCCTCCCTCTCTTCAACTGACCTGGAAGCTCATCCCAGGGCTTTAGCTGTGGATCTCTG
The DNA here is from genome assembly GCA_004025045.1 of Sigmodon hispidus. Classification (NCBI taxonomy): domain Eukaryota; kingdom Metazoa; phylum Chordata; class Mammalia; order Rodentia; family Cricetidae; genus Sigmodon; species Sigmodon hispidus. The sequence continues at coordinate 16,965 of PVIH01016635.1, forward strand.
CATCTGCTTCCATCAGTTGCTAGATGAAGGATCTATGATGACAATTAAGGAAGTCATTAATTTGATTACATAAGAAGGCCAATGTAGATAAAATTGCAACAATGTTGGTCCCTATATATTCTGGTTGTCTTCTGTCCTACACCAGGTGATTTTTTTTATTTTATGAATGTGCTTTTTTTAAAGAAGGAGAAACCCACTTATTTATACTCGAAAGCCAGCTTTATTTATAATCAAACCAGAACCATTTTTTTAAAAAAAAAATGATGTAGATGTGTTTTCTTGGGATTTCATGACCTTTTCTTTTCCTTAAGTTCATTGTTCTTGATTTTCCTAAGCTATTCATTTGTGTCTTTTTAAACACCTTGAATTTTGATGGTTCTTTTAGTACTCCATTTCAATGCTGTGTCTGGTAGTTTCTATAGATAATTATTATTGGAAACATTTCTACCAGACTGGTATAATTTACAGAGGAGATGTTGACTTGGTTTTTCATAATGATTACATTTCTGCCCTGAATCTGGGCATGTGGACTTTACAGTAATTTCTAAATCTTATCAGAAAGAGTCTGTGGGACAGAAGTGATGATAAACAAGTGAGTTTGGCCGAGAGCTTAGAAATGGCTAAGATTGAAATCATATGGATAGGCTGAGTTGGCCGGAAACACATAATGTGTGTCCCAGTTCACATCTGGCTGAGAAGAGAGGTTGGATGTGGCACTGGAGGGGCCTGTGAGATTATTGTAGATGAGTTAAGACCTTACAGAAGCCTAGACATTATGTGTAGCATAGATGGATGGGTACCACACTATCTCTGTATAGTCCTGAAGCCTCCACTTGAAAGTTTATGATTGTTAAAAAAAAAAGTATCCTTCCTATCCTTTACTATATAGTATAATTTAGAACATTTTAAACTTTTTGAAATATCAACATGACCAGGATAATGTGAACTATTATAACAACTAACTTAGCATAAAGAAATCTTCCCTGTGTCTTTGTCCCTTCTGTGACACTACAGCTTAAAAAATGTGAATCAAAAGAACCAATGTAATAATTTTACAGAGAAGTTGCCAATTTGAGTACTATTTACTACCTCTAGTCTTTTAGGTAGAAAGGTCTCTAGGTTTTAATCTATTGATCACTGGTGGTCACAATAGCCTTTAATGTATGCTTATTGATGGCATTATAATTTGTTTTCTTAATCATTTCTTTTTCCATTTTTAAAAAACTTTGGTCAACTTGCTTTGGAGGCACACACCTAGTAGAAGTCTACTCAGAAGGCATTATTAGTTCAAGGACCATGAACATTACAAGATTTCAGATGATGTTCAGCATGAACTGAAAAAACAAAGCAAGAGATGACCAGAAAGTATTAAGTTCAGGGCATATACTATTATCTGGGAACGTTCATTCACTAAGCCAAAATTGTTCTACTAAATCTATGTTGTGTAAATATAAGATAAGATTCATGAGACCCAAGAAGTAGATACTTGCAGGTCAAAAAGCTTCATAATACAACTTTAATGATTTCAAATTAAAATTAAATATAGATTATATAAACAGACAAGTCATTTATTTCAGAAAGTATACATTGTATTAGCTTGGTACTCTGCTTGCTTGCTCTCTCTTTCTCTATCTGTGTTTGTGTTTGGTAATTAGCAATTCTATTTTTTATTTTGCATTCCATTTTTGTTACTAAATTTTCTCAATATTACATGAGAATTTTTTTGAAACATTTGTATTTTTACCTAATATTCAATTTTATGATGAAAAGTAGGAAATATGAGACTAACAAATAATAAAGTTGACCTGTAAAAATAATAATGTGCTCTGGGATTTTGTGTCCATTGTATTATTTAACTTTTGTTTTGTTTTGATTTGTACTGCTGTTCTTCTCTCATTAGTCTCTCTGTTTGTGTGATAACTTTTACTTTTAATGTCTTTTTATGTAAATTTTTATAAACATTCTCAACACTAATCGCATCTGTCTCCTCTTCCCAAACCTCTCCTAGAGTATCCCCACAAAGTGCCCCTATCCTGTGAGTATGGACTCACAGGGTGAATCAATAAGCTCTGGCATATCAAGTTGAGGTAGGAACAAGCCCCTCATCCCAGTGTCAAGGCTCAGCTGGTGTTCTTATGTAGGGAATGGGCTCAAAGAAGCTATTTCAGGCACTAGGAATAAATTCTGATCCCATTGCTAGAGGCTCCACAAACTGTCCATGCCATTCACTGTCATCGAAATTCGAAGAGCTTAGTTCAATCACATGGAGGTGCCTCAGCTGTAATTTCAGAATTAGTCAGCTTCAATAAGTTTGGTCATCTGTCTCTGTCTCTGTGGGTTTCCTCATCATGATCTTAACATCTTTTTAACACAGTCTCTCCTCCCTCACTTCAACTAGACTGGAAGCTTTCCACAGTGCTTAGCTATAGATCTCTACATCTGTTTCCAACAGTCAGAGGATGAAGATTCTTTCATGACAATTAGAGTAATCATCAGTTTGATCATAGGAGAGAGTCCAGATTAGTCATTCTCTCCAGTATTGCTAGGAGTCTTAGCGGGGATATTTTTGTGAGTTTTGGGGTATTTCTCTAGCACCAGGTTTCTCTCAAACCCCATAATGGCTCCCTCTATCAAGATATCTATTTCATTGGGGAAGTGATAGAGAGGGAGAACAGCAAAATAGATATCTTTTCTTTCTTAAGAATGACAATTTACAAGGCCCAGAAAGGACTTTTCAGTTACAAAAATCTGCATTATAAATCTTCAATGGTTTTATTCATGTCTCATCCTTATTCTTGAAGTGTGGACACAGAGTTGAAGAGCTCATGCATTGGATATGAGGCAGGAAGAATTTAGGCTTCAACAAATGTCTTCATTTCACATCTTTAAGTTTATTTTATTTTTAAACTAAAGCTGTATAAAATTTGTGGATTAAATAGAATAAATTCCTAAATTAAATGAGACCCCCAGAAACTAAGAAGATTCTGTAAAGCCAAGTACACAGTGAATAAAACAAAAGGACAGCCTACAGAATTGGAAAAGATTTTCATCCACTCCACAACTGATCATGAACTGATTTCTAAAATATATACAAAACTCAAGAATCTAGATCACAAAGGTCTAAATAACCCAATTATAAAATGGGGTTCAGAACTGAAAAGGGAATTCTAAGCAGAAGTATTACTAATGGCTGTAAGACATCAGAAAAAAATTGTTTAGTCATCAGAGAAATGTAAATCAAAACAAGTTTGAGATACCACCTTACAACTGTCAGACTGGCTAAGAAAAAAGACACAGTCGACAGCCTATGCTAGAGAGGTTGCAGAGCAAGGGGGAACACTCCTCCATTGTTGTTGGGAGTATAAGCTTGTTCAGCCACTCTGGAATGCAGTATGGTGGTTTCTCAGAAAACGGAATCAATCTCCCCCAAATCCAGCAATATCACTATTGGGCATATACCCTAGAGATACACATTCACACTCCAAATTCATTAGCTCAAATATATTTATAGCAGCATTATTCATAACAGCAAGAAACCATATACAACATAGATGCCTGTCAAGTAAAGAATGGCTTAACAAATTGTGGTGCATCTACACAATGGAGTACTACTCAGCAGTAAGAAAAAAGATATCCTAAAATTTGCAGGCAAGTGGATGGATTTGGAGAATATCCTCCTGAGAGAGGTATTACAAACCCAGAAAGATATGAAGTGGATATATTCACTCATTAATGGACTTTAAATAAAAAGCAAAGCACACCTGAGCTTCAAACCACAACCATTGAACAGTTTGTGATCTGAATCTCCTTGTCCAGCAACTTGAAGCCAATTTCCTTCAGCAGAACATCTGTCCTAGTCCTGATTCTGAGATGAGAAAATCGGACTTCTTGGAGTAGATACTGAACTAAGCCTTCTTGGGACCTCCTGCCCTTTCTCGGGAAGGGATGAGGAGAAGGGGAGAAGAGAGAGTGATTAGGAGGGGTGGAGAGGAGAAAGGGAGTTTGAACAATGAGATACATGGATAAAAAAATTGAGACTTTATTAAAATATATATATATGTAGCAGAAAAAATTCATTTTTCTTTCTCCAAAATTATGGGAAAGCGTGCACCAAGAATCACAGCTTCTGGTGCTGAAACAAAAGCACAATTTGACTCAGGGTACAGATTCCTGAAGAAGCTTCAAATACTAAGAACTGAGTGGATTCAGAAATGAAACGTATGCAGAAACACATCATGTAACTGAAAAGGATGCTCCCTGTCTGTAGAGTATCAACAAACATTGTTTTATCTTCCAATAGATTTTTAAGCCAATAAATTATACTACATGATGTAAAAGAGCTGAGAGTTATGGGGAGTTGTCCTTCATTATCCACCTCTCATAAATAACTGACCAGAGTCCCCATGGCCAGCAGACTAGTAAGCTGAGAAGAAGCTTCTCCAAGGTAGGCACCTGGAAATATGAAAACCATTAACTTGACATTAAATTTTGCTATGCTGCAGAGACAGCATCTTGATGGACTCTTTATAGGATAGTCTTTTTCTTCATTGCAAGAAGAAGTGCCTAATAAATCTACAAGTTATAAAATGTATCACATTGTGGAATTTTTACAAGTAACAGGTAAGTATTCCTATTGATCACTTGGAAGAGTGAGTCCACAACTTTCTTTCTACTCCTTGGCCCTTATGATTCTTTAACATTCACAATGATAAGTTACTCTCAGAGGTTCTCCATAGGGGAATTATTCTAATATATACATTTACAATTAATTATTTTATCGATAAACATCAAATGAAATACATTTAGGGAAAAACCAAATGGTCACATCCATTCATATGTCTAGTGAAAAATTTTTCCTATGATTCTTTCAAGGTTTGGATTGTTTAAGGGCCATATTTACACTATAAGCACAGTTGAGTGTGGGAGCTGAAAGGTCACTGTGCAGACAGTATTATGAAGGAAGAACTTGGGTAATCTGGCTCCATAAACTTATCACAAACTCAAAGCATGAAAAAAAATAGGGCTAAAATATTATGTTTCCTTCTATTCTATTTATTGTTTAAACAGAGGTGGATGTTAGAAAGCAGGTCTGTGAACATTTGTTGTGGAATAAGAAAACATTGTTTGATGCTACATGTAAGCTATATAGTAAATGATGCTTTGCCCTGTGATTATCTTCTAGGCACCTTGAAAAATTATATTTCTCACATATGACATAGTTAAAGTAGTAATTATCAAACACAAGTTTACAGAAGTCTGATATTATATAACAAAAAAAGAAGTGAAAAATATCTGTTTCCAATAATTTCCACTAAGCCAAAATCTTTACTTTGAAAGTGTTGTTCTAAGTTTTCATAAAAAATGTATCTGGCATTCTTTCAAAGTCACTTCACAAGGCAAATGTGAAAATATCTCCATCACTCTACAATTAAATGTTATGTATTGACCATACAAACCCAACTACCTAAGTACAAGATAGGAGTCAGGAATTTATTATAAGATACAATGAACTATATATTTACCTTGTGTTGAGACAAGTCACAAATAATGACATTTTGGATTTAAGAGGAATGATAAATAGCATTGTACTTACTTTCAGGATCTACCAAAACATGAAAAGTCTGTATTTGGTCTTGAGCCTTTGGGTTCTTGCAGGATGTATCCTGGTAAGTAGTACCACTAATTCCTATCACTATATTCTCTTGTTACTTTTTACTTTAGACTTCATAACATTATTTATTGTAAGGTGAAAATTACTGATAAATTACTGATGAAATGACACTCCTGTACTTTAAGTTCCACTATAAATTCTGGTTTAATTTAATAGTCACAGAAGCTATTCTCATTCATTGAGAACACTGGTTGATCTCTTAGAGTACCTGGTTTCATTTCCCAGAACCTATGTGGTGGTGGTTCACAATCCTCTGTGACTACAGTTCTAAGAGTCTGGTACTCTCTTCTAGGCATTGAGGGCATCAGAAATGCATGTGATGCACAGACATACCTATATAAATATACTTGTACATATAAAATAGAAATAAGAGTGGCCCAAAACCATCTGCTAAAAAATTGGGTAAATTCTTTTAATCTGTTAAAAGTAAATTTAATCTCATTTAACAAAAAAAGATGTTTATCAATGAAATTGAAAAGAGCAACTACCCTGTGATCATTCTGGACAAATGGTCACCCATGAATAAAGCATGAATATGAAGTATTAATCAGATGATAGCAATTTCTATAATGTGTTGTACAAAGTTATAAAGACCATACATTGGTCCCTTCTACAAAGAAAAACTAAATGTAACCATAAAAAATAATATATTTGCAAGTCTTAAAGGCATCAGTTAAACTAGCAGACTTAAATCTAGGTAAAAATATGCACCTAGAGAATTAAGGAACACAGTTCTTACTGTGGGGAATTGGCTGGACTGGAGATCTTTGGCTTTAGAGTTGGTTGTGTCTCTATATGGTACAAAAACAGTGTTTCCCCAAGCAGAAAGTTAACTAGAGATTCCCACCGATAGTCTATTCCTTCACAGGCTTCCTCAGAATAATTAAGATCCCACCTTCTCAATTCTCTATTAAGTTTGGTGGTTCTACTTGGAAGAGAGCAATCATAACTGAATAGATGCCTGCCATCACTGGGTCCTGGAACACAAAGTCTCACCTACAAAAAATAAGCAAGACTGTATGCCATGAATAAAATTATTTTTTAATCAGAGCCAACCTGATAGCACTATTAGGCACTTGCCAGAAAATAATGAGTACCCATTATTAGATATAATTTTACATTATGTTGCTAAAATAATTTTATTCATAAAGTTTTAAACAAATAATATACTCATTTGTGAGTGAGCAAACACAGCAGGAAGACAACATGAAAGCATCAGCCAGAGAGAATAAAGAGGAACACCAAAACATTTGAATTACCAAAAAGAAACACAGAGTTTTCAAACAAAGATTTAAATAACCATTTCAAGCCAGTATTTTTGTCTTTAACTATATAAAAAATACATATATCTGTTAGGCTCCAACAAGTATTTAAAATATACATGTATTTTTATACAAAATATTTACATATGTGAATGTGACAAGTATGAAAAAATAAAATAAAAAATAAAAATAAAATTTAAAAAAAATAGTCACAGAAGGCTTATGAGTTCCATATTCAACTACCAGGCATGAAGAGTAATTTTTTGGTGGGATAAATCGTATGTGTTCCCATACTCCATCAAATGCACATGTAGAACTTTTTGACCTGAACATAAAGCTAATTTTCAACATGTTCATGTCATTAGGAAAGTCAGTAATCAGTGTTAAATTAGCAAATAAATGCCACTTAATATGCATTGAATGCTGTACCAACACAAACAATGCCTTTACATTTCAGACAATATTAAATTTTTCATAGTAAATGACTTTATGAAAAGGGCCTTAGTCATGACTACCAATATCTCAGAATTGTTCTGACTGACCTAAAGATGTTGTTACATATAAGAATGGTATTTTCAAGGGTATAAACATAGTTGTTTCAACCATTTTTTTCACTTTTTATTTAGTTATAGTTTTTTCCATGTAAACAACTACTTCCCCTCCCTTTCCTACTCCCGGTCCCTTTGAGTCCTCCTTAAAAATGCCCCCACCCCCATTTCCTCATGCATTCCCCACTTAGGTTAAAGAGTCCCAAGTTGTGTCAGTTCAGTCTGTCATATCCATTGGAGTCAAGTCTGAGTTCCTCATCTCAGTATTAAGGCTGGTTTAGATAATCCTCTGTACAGAATGGGCTCCAAGATGCCAGTTCACACACAGGAACATAATCAGGTCCTACGCCAGGAAGTTCTGCATACTCCCGAAGCCAATTGTCAGTCATCTACATTTGGAGGGTTAAGTCTCCTTTCCTAATGTTTCCCCAGTGGCTGTTTGTGATTCAGTGAGCACCCCAGAGCTCCTCCCAGCCATATCTGTGGGATACCTCCTCATAATCCCTAACCTTTTGCTCATATAGACTCTCCTCTTTCTCTTTTTAGCTGAACCAGGAGCTCGATTTGGTACTTAGCTATGGATCCCATTTTCAGTCTCTATAGTTGGATGTAGGTTCTATAAGGACACTTAGAGTTGTCATTCACTTAATTTTAGGGGAAGCCTTGTTTAGTTTTTCACTCTACAATTGTTCAGAGTCCAAGTATGGAGTATCCTGTGAGTTCTTGTAGGTTTCACTAGCACCCAGCCTCTTTCCAACCACACACTGGCTTCCTCTAAAAAGAGGTCCATCTTTTTTTTTCTCCCTTTGTGTTGTTACTCTCACTCAACCATCTCCTTCTGTCTTAATTTGTACCTGTGTTTCCTTGGTCACTACCTGTTATGACTCTAAATTGCTAATGAGATCTTCTCTATTTTCTTTTCCTAAGGGAATCCCTGGATGTCTCTCTTAAGTTCCTTCTGACCCTAAGCTGTTCAGGGGTTGTAGTTCGCAGTTTTGGTATTCCATTTTGTCTAAAATCCACTTGAGGAAGTACATCTCAGGCCTATCTTTCTATGCTTGTGATACCTCACTCAAGAGGATAGTCTCTAAATCTATCCATTTGGCTACAAATTATAGAATGTCTTTTTTTATTGCTGAGTAGTACTCCATTGTATAAATGTATCACAATTTGTTAATCCATTCGTCAGCTGAGGAGCATCTAGGTTATTTCCAAGTCCAATCTATTACAAAAATTCTACTATGAACAAACTTGTGTTAATGACTTTAGGGTAAGAATGTACATCCTTTGGAATATGCCCAATAGTGGTACTGATGGGTCATTGGGAAGATTGATTCCCAATTTTCTGAGGAACTGCCATACTGCTTTCCAAAGCACCTGTAGAAGTTTACATTCTGACAAAAATGGAAGAGTTTTTGCCTTTCTCTCCATCCTCTCCAGCATAGGCTGTCATCTGTGCTTTTGATCTTTACCATTCTGACAGGTGTAAGGTGCTTCCTCAATGATGCTTTGATTTGCATTTCTCAGATACCTAGAGAGGCTGAGCAATTTTTTTAGTGCCTTTTATCTTTTTGTAATATTAAAAATTCCCTCTGTAGCTCTGAACCTTATTATTTTTAATTGGGTTATTTGGATTTTTGTCTCTAGTTTCTTGAGTTCTCTATATGTTTTAGAGATCAGTTCTGTCAAATATAGAACTTGATGGTAAAGAAAGGTATAAAAACCCTTTAATGCATTGGTACAGGTGACCATTTCCTAAATATATCTCCACTAGCATAGACACTAAGAACAACAAATAATAAATTGGACATCCTAAAACTGAAGAGCTGTGGCAAGACAAAGGACACAGTCAATAAGACAAAATGACAGCCAAAAAATGGGAAAAGATCTTTGCAAACCCTACATTTGACAGAGGACTGATCTCAATCATTTTTTGTAACCACACATTCTGTGCTTTTCTATAGTGAAAAGGACTGCAACCACAGGCTTTTCACTATAGATTAACTTTCTTCTTCCTTTCGGCCTGTTTTTATCACCTTGATTTGCATCTACCTATTGAATGAAATAACATTAAATATGTCTATGCTATGCAAACATATGTCTAAAAGTACAAACGCTATAACTTCTTTTTTCATTTATTCAAATTAAAAGCTAGAACAATCCTAAGATCTTGAATGACACATACATTTTCCAATTCTGTATAACAACCTCTTCGATTTGACTGATTTCAGTCACTGGGTCTATGAACAGCCAGTCTAAGATAATATCTTCATAGTATTTTCCCTTTAACACCACCTATGATTTACTAAGTACTTCTATGCTCACACTCAGAAGATAACAATTTCCTTGACTGACTTTTTGACTTGCAATTATGAGTCTATTCTCTATTGCTGCACAATAAATTATCACAAACTAGGACTTTAAAAACCTGTTTATCAGAGAGAGCATAGTTTGAGCTTAGCTTAGATGTGTTCTCCTCACAAAGCAGAAGAGGATACTGTCGTAAGCTCCATTCTCTATCTCAAGGATATTCTTTTCATATTTCTCTGAATTCCTTTCTTTACTGCAGCACTGTATGGCCTCAATTATGTTTTTAACTAAAAATGAAAGGTTTCAATATAGAATTTTTATGTTCCATTAGGGTAAATTCTCCTACTACTCAGCCACTTGTTTCTTCTTTCCACACTGGACCATTTTGCTTCAATCACTGTTCTCTTATATTCTCAATATCCTATCTTAGAGCTTATTGTCCAACTTTAAAGAAAAACTAATACAAAAATTTATGAAAAACACATGGAACTAGAAAACATAGAAAGCGGAGTAGCCTATGCTCATGAAAAAAAAATACATTGTGTTTTCTCTCAGGTCTTATGCTTTAATTCTTTTTTATTCCTTTTTATCTTTTTTTTTCTTTTTGTATTATAAATAAAATCACATTTTCTATCCAAGATTTCTCAGTTCAGCATCCACTCCTGGCAGATAAAATTTCCTTCTCCAAACATCAAGACTGAATCATTTGTTCCACTAGAAGGAATGGGATCCAAGGTGTCAAAACAAGGTGTTTCTAATCCCAAGCTTTTTAGTGGTTGTGGTTTGCAGCTTGGACATGCTTTGCTTTTTGCTTTTTTAGTTTAGAGTCTATTAATGAGTGAGTACATCCTCTGCTTATCTTTCTGGGTTTGTGATACCTTACTCAGAAGGATATTCTCCATATCCATTCATTTGTCTGCAAATTTTAGGATATCATTTTTTTCTTACTGATGAGTAGTACTCCATTGTGTAGATGTATCACAGTTTGTTAATCCATTCTTCAGTTGAGGGGCATCTATGTTGTTTCCAGGTTCTTGCTATTATGAATAATGCTGCAATGAACATAGTTGAGCTAATGCCTTTGGAGTATGACTGTGCATATTTGGGGTATACTCCCAGAAGTGGTATTGCTGGGTCCTTGGGAAGATTGATTCTAAGTTCTGAGAAACCACCATACTGCATTCCAGAATGGCTGAACAAGCTTACACTCCCACCAACAACAGAGGAATGTTCCCCTTGCTCTGCAACTTCTACAGCATAGGCTATCATCTGTGTCTTTTATCTTAGCCAATCTGACATGTGTCAGGTGGTATCTCAAAATTGTTTTGATTTGCATTTCTCTAATGGCTAAAGATGCTAAGTATTTTTTCAAGTGTCTTTCAGCCATTCATAATTCTTCTGCTGAGAATTCCCCCTTTAGTTCTGAACCCCATTTTTTGATTGGGTTATTCAAGGTTTGGAGTTCTAGATTCCTGAATTTTTTATATATTTTAGAGATCAGTTCTCTATCACTTGTTGGGTTGGTCCTTTAACTCTTAAATGTGTGTATTAAAGAAAGGTTAAATATGGAAACAGACCAGGAAACTAGAAAATGTCTTTGATATGATTTGCTGCTTTACCACTGGCCTCATAGGCAGAGGATGCTCTAATTTAATATAGCCTTAAATCATGTTTTGCTCCACTACAAAAAAAAAAAACTTTTATTATTAAGAAATCATTGGCAAGGAACATGAAATTTGTAGCTTCATTTGCTTCCAGCATTGTATAACTTGTCTATTTTTGTAAAAATTAAATCTAATAAGTTAAGGGTTGAAAATATCTTTGGAGAGTAGAAATCTAGGGTCCATTTCAAAATCTACCCAATCTAGAGATTGTGCTGATAAGTGTCTGAAACATCAACTTTAAATGTATTTAATTCCTTTCTCCCACAGACTGGTGAGTGCAACAAAGGACTCAGAGGAAGACTTCAACCCAGAGAACCACAGCCTTACTTTCCTCATTCTCCCATTGGTTCACTACTTAGTAGGCAAATTTCTGCTTTAATGACGATCGAGATTAATATAGATCCCATTAACCAGATTCCTCCTTTAGAAATAATAATAACAGCCCCTCCTATTATTCTGATGACACCCTTCATGCAAAGACTTCTACAATCCAGATTTCAACAAATTAATTCCTCACTTAACCAACTCCCCAAGTACAACATTGTATACCAGTATACCCTACCCACTGCTATTGCTTCAAATTCCACAGATGATTTTCCTGAGCTTAGGTTAAACATTAAATTCCGTACCATAAGCAGGATGAAATATTCCAAAACCCTGTGAAAATTTGGGATGAATCATCATGAAAGTCTTAAAAAACAATCCTTTCAAACTATTACACAAAATGAAAATAAAGAGCTGAGCATCATTAAAAGCATGTACTGTTGTCATCAGAGTGATTACTATACCATCTACTGTGTCACCTCAATAAAAATAAACCTTGCAGAAATATTGCCTTGAACCAAGGGGAATAGTGGACATGGGGACTAAATATAGTTCTGAAAATAGATGGAGATATAAGACACCTCTTAGGGTCACCTGACAAATAATTTACAAATCACAGAACAAGTTACTACATATTAAAATTATTCCTCCAACAAGCCCATTCCTAAATGTTCATGAGTACTCTGTCATCATTATATTTGACCCAACATGAATTCAGCATCTATGGCTTTAGCCGGCCTTGGCTGGAAAATATTCAGTAATATATATTATATGTGTCCTGAGTACGTTCCTTTCTGCCATTGTTCTTATAATAACCCACACCAACTATATTCATACAACATTCCTATTATAACATAGATTATAGTCAAAATGGAGATGGTCTAACATGTAAAAGAAGATTACATTATTCAAATACAAACTGTACTTCATTTTAAATGTTATACTTAAACATCCACATATCAGAGCATATATAAGGGCCCTAGATGTATTTCCTCAATGTTCTCAGAAGAGGATTGTACTTATAACCAAACTTTTAACATAATCTTTCCATTGTGAAAAACACCTAAGAAAATCAAAATCAGATTAGAAGCATATATTAAAATATTATGTGACAAAGTATTTTCTAACTTAATAAAGTAATGACAGATGGCTTCAGAAACCAGTGATAAAGTAATGGCTGAGAAATTTTTCACTTTCTATTATTTGAAAATTTAAGAAGAATATATCTTATGACTACAGTGCAAATGGGTTCCTTACTGTTGAAAAATATATATATGTATATATTTGAGTAAAGAACAAAACTTATAAAAGTGACTTCACATTGCCAAGAAACCAAATATATAACAATCAAAACTTTTCTATATGAGCTTCAAATTCTCTCATTTCAAAGATAGCTACTTAAGAATGTACCATGAGAATGGCTTGGGCTGCTAGTAGATATCTAAGATGCTCTGGGGGGGGTATCTAAAGCCAGCTACACCTCCCCAAATGAGTCAGAGATCCATTTTCATAAGAATAGTGACTTGACTTGTAAAGCCACAAATGTATATAATTAAAACTTAACAACTGAACATTCCTGAAAGACATAAAGTACAAAAATACAAAACAAAACAAAACAAAATTCAGTCCTAAAAACTGGGTGTGTACACAAGATAATCAGGGATAACCTGTCCACTCCTATTGATTTTGAGGAAGAACTAAAAAATGCCAGATGCTAGCAAGGATGTGGATTCTTATAGAAAGACTATTGAAAGCAGATGATCACACACAAATGTCTGAATCAGATGGAATTTTGCATGCAATAAAATACTAAATTTGATGATATTGGCAGAAGGGTCAGAGATATTTGGCATTGATTAACTATGAGAAAAACAATAATGGAAAGAGGGATAGAATGGTACCACATCCGTGTAATCCATGTTGTGAGTGGAATAATTCAAATAGATCACAAGTTAGCCAAAAACATAGGAAGGTCCTGTCTCAAAAAGGAAAAATGTAAGGCTATAAAAATCTTGGTGGGAGACAGTTGCATAGGGCAAAATAACAATAGACAAAGAAAGAAGTTGTTATAACTGAAACATTGCCTCTTGTGCCCTCACTAAATAATATATACATGTGTGTATGCATGAATGCATATATATATATGTATGCAATATGAAAATAAGAATCTAAAATTACTCTGAAAACATTTTTTGTAAAATCCAAGTTAACAATCATTTCATTGAGTGAACAGGGAAACATCCAAAGATGTGGTGATAAGTTACATGGTTAATACAACCTAGAATATCAAGATATTAACACACACTCAAAAACTTGGCAGACAGTGCTCTGGGAGTTCTGGATCTCCAACACTACAAGGGCAAACATCTGGGTTTCAAGGACACACATGTTTTTTGTTATTATTATTGTGAAAAAAGAAGTCACACTTTCTATCCTTGTATATCCTTATTCAAGGTCCCTTCCCCCTCCTGCCACATTAGGTCATTCTTTCTTCTCCAGAACTTCCCATCCCCTCCCTAGGCAGAGAGCAGGCAGCCCCATGGTCCCACAGACCCAATATTGCTTAATTCAGTCTCCACTCCTGGCAGATCCAGTTTTCTCCTCCCACCCTCAAGAGTGAGTCAAGTGTTCCTCTAGGGGGAGTGGGATCCAAGGAGTCAGTCCAAGGTGTTTCTGATCCCAAGTTGTTCAGTGGTTGTGGTTTGCAGCTTGGGCATGCTTGGCTTTTTACCTGTTTGTTTTTTTATAGAACACTATTGAGTGAGTACATCTCCTGCTTATCTTTCTGAGTTTGTGATATCTCCAAGTTCCTCCATTTGCCTGCAAATTTAATATATCATTTTTTCTTACTGCTGAGTAGCACTCCATTGTGTAGATGTACCACAGATTGTTAATCCATTCTTCAGTTAAGGGATATCTAGGTTGTTTCCAGGTTCTTGCTATTACAAATAATGCTGATACCAACATAGTTGAGCTAATGCCTATGGAGTATGACTGTGCATCCTTACAGTATACACCCAGAAGTGGTATTGCTGGGTACTTGGGGAGATTGATTCTCAATTTTCTGAGAAATTGCCATATTGCATTCCAAAGTAGCTGAACAAGCTTACACTCCCACCAACAATGAAGGAGTGTTCCCCTTACTCGGCATCCTCTCCAACATAGGCTGTCATCTGGGCCTTTTATCTCAGCCAGTCTAACAGGTGTTAGGTGGTATCTCAAAGTTGTTCTGATTTGCATTTCTCTGATGGCTAAAGATGATGAGTACTTTTTCAGGTACCTTTGACCCATTCGTAATTCTTCTGCTGAGAATTCCCTTTTTAGATCTGAATCCCATTTTTTGATTGGGTTATTCAAGGTTTTGGGCTCTAGATTTTTGAGTTCTTTACATATCTTAGAGGTCAGTCCTCTATCACTTGTAGGGTTGGTGAAAATCTTTTCCTATTCTGTAGGCTGTCATTTTGTCCTATTGACAGTGTCCTTGGCTTTGCAGAAGCTTCCCAGCTTCAGGAGATCCCACTTATTGATTGTTGGTCTTAGTGTCTGTGTCACTGGAGTTATATTTAGGAAGTGGTTGCCTTTGCCAATTTGTAGAAGTGTATTTCCCACTTTCCTTTCTATCAAGTTTAAAGTGGCTGGGTTTATGGTGAGGTCTTTGATCCACTTGAATTTGAGATTGTGCAGGGAGACAGGCTGAAACCTATTTGCCTTTTTTCTACACACTTCCATTCAGCTATGCCAACACCATTTGTAAATAAACTATCTTTTTTCCATTGACTATTTTGGGCCTCTTGTCAAAGATCAGGTGTTCATAGGTTTTTGCATTAATGTCTGGATCCTCATTTTTTGGTTAATATCTGGATCCTCAGTTCTATTCCATTGGTCCACAAGTCTGTTTTTATGCCAGTACCAGGCTGTTTTCATTACTGTAGCTCTATAGTATACCTTGAAGTCAGGGATGGTGATACCTCCTGAGGTTCTTTTGGTGAGTAAAATTGTTTTGGCAATCCTGGCTTTCCTGTTATTCTAAATGAAATTGAGTATTGTTCTTTCAAGGTACAAAAAATATTGTGTTGGGATTTTGATGGGCAGTATATTGAATCTGTAGATTGCCTTTGGTAGAATTGACATTTTTACTCTGTTGATCCTACCTATCCAGGAACATGGGAGAGCTTTCCATTTTCTGATATCCTCTTCAATTTCTTTCTTCAGTGTTTTAAAATTTTTGTCAAATAGATCTGTTACTTCTTTGGTTATAGTTACTCCAAGGTATTTAATACTATTTGCAGCTATTATGAAGTGTAATGTTTCCCTTATTTCTTTCTCAGCTCTTCTATCTTTAGTGTATAGAAGGGCTACTGATTTCTTTGAGGTAATCTTGTATCCTGCTACATTGTTGAAGGTGTTTATCAGCTGTAGTAGTTCCTTGGAAGAATTTGGTGGGTCACATATGTATGCAATCTTATTGTCTGCAAATAGAGATAGCTTTACTTCTTCTTTTCCAATTTGTATCCCTTTAATCTCTTTTCGTTCTCTTATTGCTTTAGCTAAAACTTTGAGAACTATATTGAATAAATAAGGGGAGAGAGGACATCCTTGTCTAGTTCCTGACTTTAGTGGGATTGCTTTGAGTTTTTCTCCCTTAAGTTTGATACTGGCTGTCAGCTTCTTGTAAATCGCCTTAATTATATTTAGGTATTCTCCCTGTATTCCTGATCTCTCCAGGGCTTTAATCATAAAGGAGTGTTGGATTTTGTCAAAGGCTTTTTCCACATCTAAGGATATGATCATGTACTTTTGTTCCTTTAGTTTGTTTATTTGATTGATAATATTTACAGTTTTTCATATGTTAAACCAGCCCTGCATTTCTGGGATGAAGCCTACTTGCAAAGTTTATTGAAAATTATGAGTCCCGCCATAAGGACCTCCCAGCACACAGATGTAACTGTAACAGTGGCCAGAGGAGTTGTTTCCCTTGGGGGCTGATCTTTTAAGGAAAAAAAAAAGGTTATATATCAACTGAAGTCTTTTAACATGGATACAATTGTCTGGGGGGATTATTAGACTTCCTTTTTTACCTTAGCTGGCTGTTTGACAACCCCTTTTTTGACTACCTTTTGGATTGAATATTTCCAAGCTATCTCCTGAGACATTCCATTGATAATTAACTGTTATGAGTCTCTAAGCTACCTCTCCTGTTTGACTTTTGTTCCTTTTCAGACCTCAGACTTGTCCCAAATCAAAAATGGAGGTGCTTCTCTGACCTTTCAGTAGCTGCAGAAAGAAAAATTACACCTACTAGGTAACTTCCATTGTGGCCCTTGAATAACATATAGCAAAGATTGTTATTGTAGTTTGTTTTATTTATCTAAAGACCCTCATATGGAATGTCTTTGAATCTCTCTTCCATAGAATCTGACAGATTGCTTCCCAAACCAATTCATGAATTTGTTGCTTCTATTTGTCATAACTTCCAGGATTAGCAACTGAGTGGATGGGACACACACAAAAAAAAGGTTACTAGATCCTAGACACTCTAGACCACTTGTATTCTATATATGATCCATGAACTCTTCGTCAGACATCAGTCTCCAGAAATAATACATTATAATTCATAACAGTAGAAAAATTTCAGTTATCAAGTAGCAACAAAAAAAATAATAGCATGAGTGGGCCTCACCCTGATACAAGGACGTTTATTAAAGGACCACAGCATTAGAAAGGTGCAGAACCACTTCTCTAGACACTGTGGCAGAGTTCCCAATAAACCTGTGTGATTGTAGAAGATTCTTCTGACTTTGAGAACCTAGTTAAACATGTCATCCTTAGGGAATGATCTGTCCACTCCTTCATCTGTAAAAAGTTCTCTAACTTTAATATAGCATTGAAGGAATTAAGACTGTAGATTATTTACAATAATATTATTCTCAAGATGCTATGGAGAGGAGCGAGCCAGTAAACAGTGTTCCACTGTGGTCTCTGTTTCAGTTCCTTTCATTGGATTCCCATATTGGTGGACTGTAAAATAGAAGCCAAATAAACATTCTCTTCCCTGAAGTTACTTCTGGTCAATGTTTTATCACAGTAACAGGAACCTAACTAGACTGTAATTGAGGGAAAACACTGCAATGCACTGAACTCTATCCTGGACTTGTTTGTTTTGTAAAAGATTAAGTCCACAGAACCATTCAGGTCAGGCACTTATTCAGCATTATCTTCCTGTGGATACAAGCAGACAGTTGACAATTCAATCTGTTGCTGTCCATTGATAGTGACTCTACTATTCCATATGTGTTACATCTTTAATTTGTGAGTTCTGAAATTGTTGTACTATCTCATTTGTATGAAGCACTTTTGTAATGGTGTGTACTAAACCACTTACATGTCCAATTTGCCCTTTGAAATTTATGATGCTAGTTAATCACATAACTAATGTATTTTATAGATTAAATGAAATAGCCTCAAAAAAGATGCTATGTACATTCTAATCTTATTTTTTTTAATCTGCTTTTTCTCTACTGATTCACACAAGAGAAAAATAAGAGTAAATTTTATTTATGTTTTTGGATTTCTTATACGTTTTCAATCATAATCTAAACTTATTTTTTTCAATAAGGTAACAGATGTATTTTTTTGTTATTCTCAATAAAAAATAATTTAAAATGGAGAATCACCTGAATGCCAACATCTGGAAACCAAATGTTAAGTAACAAATGTCTTACCTCCATTTGCTCTCCTTGAAAATAGTTATTTATTTTCAAAAGCAGTTTGTATTTGGCTCTATATAATGATATTCATCCTTGAGTATCAAAACCTGCTTGATTCTTTGATGGAAGAGTATTGTTCTTTATTAATAGATAGGTAATATCTCCTATGAACTGATGAGATGCAAATTCTGTTTTAGGTTTTAATCAATGATATTCAAGGAAAAACAAGAGAAATATCTGAGATTTTCAAATGACAAATTCCCTGTTAAATCAGCCATTTCTGAGAACACATGAGAATGGAAGAGAACTGCACTGGGTATGTGATTCCAGCAAACATTAAGTATGGTGAACAGCCACACCCCTTCAATTTGCTCCACTCCTAAATAATAAAGAAGTTCTTAGGCAAAAAAATAAACTTTCTAACCTACTTCTGTGGAAAGTACAATCTAGGCTTACTGACCAAAACTGTCTGACTGTTTAGAAGAAATAAAATAACTTTAAACCCATAGGGAGAGTTCATGAGAATTTTGAAAACTTCCTTCTCTATTTCACTCTCTTTTCCATTTCTTAAATTTAAAATCTTATAATTTTCAATGCATTTGAAGTCTGAAGTGTGATCATATATCTTACTTTAGAAAGATCCTCAATTTACAAAAACAAAATTATGTAGCAATGGGCAACATCAAAAATCAAAGAAAGCCTACCAAATCATGGAAACTAAACATCACTCAGGTGAACCACCACTGGGTCAAAGAAGAAATTAAGAAAGAAATCAAATTCTTCCTAGAATTTAGTGAAAATGAATCCACAAAGTACCCAAACTTGTGGTACACAATGAAAGCAGTCTTAAGAGAAAAATTGATAGCGCTAAATGCCTATATGAAAAACCTAGAGAAATCCCACACTAAAGAACTAACAGCTCAGCTGAAAGCCTTAGAATAATTACAAGCAAACTCACGTAGAAGGAGTAGACATCAGGAAATAATCAAACTTAGAGCTGAAATCAATACAATTGAAACAAAAAGAACAATGCAAAGAATCAATGATTCAAAGAGTTGGTTCTTTGAGAAAGTCAACAAGATAGATAAACCCTTAGCCAAACTAATAAAAATCAGAGAGAGAGTGTTCAAATCAACAAAATCAGAAATGAAAAAGGGGACATAACAACAGACCCCCAGGAAATCCAGAAAATTATCAGATCATACTTTGAAAATCTGTATTCCACAAAAAAGGAAAACCTAGGAGAAATGGGCAGCTTTCTGGACTGGTACCATCTACAAAAATTAAATGAAGATCAGATTAATTACCTAAACAGGCCTATAACTCTTAAGGAAATTGAAGCTGTCATTAAAAGCCTCCCCAAAAATAAAAGCCCTGGTCCAGATGCTTTCAGTGCCGAATTCTACCAGACATTCAAAGAAGAATTACTACCTTTACTCCTCAAACTATTTCACACAGCAGAAACTGAAAGAATATTGTCAAATTCCTTTTATGAGGCCACAATTATCCTAATATCCAAGCCACTCAAAGACTCAACAAAGAAGGAGAATTACAGACAAATTTCCCTCATGAATATTGATGCGAAAATTCTCAACAAAATTTTAGCAAACGGTATACAACAATGTATAAAAAATATCATCCACCATGACCAAGTAGGCTTCTTTCCAGAAATGCAGGACTGGTTTAACATACGAAAAACCCTAAAAGTTGTCCATCAAATAAACAAATTAAAGGAACAAAATCACATGATCATATCCTTAGATGCTGAAAAAGCCTTTGACAAAATCCAACACTCCTTTATGATTAAAGCCCTGGAGAGATCAGGAAACAGAGAGAGTATCTAAATATAATAAAGGCGATTTACAAGAAGCCGACAGCCAGTGTCAAGCTTAATGGAGAAAAACTCAAAGCAATCCCACTAAAATCAGGAACTAGACAAGGATGTCCTCTCTCCTCTTATCTATTCAGTATAGTTTTCAATGTTTTAGCTAAAGCAATAAGAGAACAAAAAGAGATTAAGGGGATACAAATTGGAAAAGAAGAAGTGAAGCTATCTTTATTTGCAGATGATATGATTGTATACATAAGTGACCCACCAAATTCTTCCAAGGAACTACTACAGCTAACAAACACCTTCAGCAATGTAGCAGAATACAAGATTACCTCAAAGAAATCAGTAGCCCTTCTATACACTAAAGATAGAAGAGCTGAAAAAGAAATAAGGAAAATATATCTCAAGTACCTATCTCACAGGTATCCGTATAATCAGCTTTGCTCCCAATATCTACCTAAACGTTGGTAGCAAGGAGAGAGCAGTTGCAGAGTATGTAGTCTTCATAACTCATCTAAATAGTTATACATTGTTTATTTTGCTTATTATATGCACAGATAAATTAAAAATCTTTACAAACTGTCAAGGGACAAGAAACAAAATATTATAAATTTAAACCAGAACTTTAATAAAATTAGTTCATCTCAAGCTCAAGTGACTTCTGTGTTTTTCAATAAAACATCACCAGGTGTGAGCTCTTATATTCTAGGAAACACATAAAATATTTTATTAATTCTACATATCAAAATAATAGTTCCTAATTTTTGTGCTTCTTCTCTCAATATTTCCAACTCATTGTACAAGATATTTTCATGATAAAAATGAATGGCATTGAGTAGATAAGAAATGATTCATAGAGAAAGATGGGCAGTCATTAGAACAAGTTTTGTCCTAGTTTCTTTTATTTGCCTTCAAATTTCGATATGTCATGTTTTTTTTTCTATAAAGCACACGTTTTATATGTCTTTGTCATATTTGATCTATAAATTGTATAACCTCCCTACTCTTGCAAAATTTTTAATTCTTTACATCATTGTCAGGCTTGGAGATGCACCTGTTTTATCATTTCACTGATGAAATATAACATGAAGTGAAGTAAACAATAGACAAATTAAAAGCAAGAATTCTGTAAATATTTCCTCTTATTTCTTTTCTTTCTCTAAGAGCTACACATTCTAATAGTCCCTGAGAGCAAAGGACACTGTCAAATATTTGTAACATAGTGACAGTTGGTATCACTTGATATAAGAACAAGAGTTATGGAGCAGTTTCCCTCAATATTGAAGTCTATTATTGAAGGGATCATCTTAATACAAAAGATTGAAGAAAGGAGATATAACAATAGCCTGATCTGTCCTGAGGTGGGTAAGTTGTATTCTGCAGAAAACCTCTAAAAGCTCAGGAAAAAAAAAAAAAAACTATTCAAAAGCAACTGGAAGTTGCAAGAACTGTCCAAATTCACTATATTTGTATTTATGGTTTAATTATGACATGCCAAGTAAAATTTCTTTCCTGGACCTGTCTAATTTATGTTCTGTGAAATTTTTTCATCTATTTGGTGACTCTATCCTTAGTTTTCTGAGGTTTTCCTCTATGATCTGGTGGACAATATAATATATGTTGAGTTTCAAGAAATTCTTCTCACTCGTCTATGTCTATTGTTTTCAGGTTACATATTTTCATAGTTTCCCACATTTCCTATATGTTTTCTCAGTTATTTAAATTATATACATTACTTATTTTATTAAAATCTTCTACATTATTTTTGAGTCCTAATATCCTTTTCTTCCATTTGACATATTCTTTTTGTAAATCTTAAGTTCTTGCATTGAATTGTTGAATTTTTCAATTTTATCTCCTTTTAGGTTAAGTCATATTCAAAGTTTTCATCTTTTTATTGAATGATAGTCACAAATCCTGACTTGTCTTTGTCATTTCCACCAGCGAATGTTTATGTTTTCTTGGACTTCCATTTCATTTTCTTCTCTTTAAGTTATTTTTCTTGAAATTCTTGAGCTGTTCATTTGTGTCTTTTTAAATACCTTGAATCCTTTAATGATGTTTAATCCTTCATTTAAATTCTGTGTCTGAGAGTTTCTCTAGAAAATTATTATTGGCAAACATTTTTACAACACTGCTAAAAGTTACAGAGGAGATACTGACTTGATTTTCCCTGAGATATGGTCATATGGACTTTTTTTGATTTCTAAATATACATAAATAGCATATGAGGTAGAAGAGACAGTGTACAAGTGAGTTTGGCCTAGAAGTTTGGCATGGCTTAGGCTAAAAGCATTTGGACAGGGGAGGGTGGCCAAAAATATAGGATGTGTATCCCTTTTCTAAAATTAGGCTAGGAGAAGAGGTTTAATGTGGAACTTGAAGGGCCTGTGAGATTATTTTAGGCTACCTAACACCTTTCAAAATCATAGAAATTAGTTGTAGCACAGATCAGTGGACATCATACCATCTTTGTATATTCCTGAAGCCTCCACTTGAAATTTTATGACTGATGCAAAATTGGTCCTTCCTATCCTTTATAATATAGTATAATTTAGAACATTTTCAAGTTTCTGAAATATCAGCATGACTAGGAAAATGTGAACTATTATCACAACTAAGTCATCAAGAAAGGAATCTTCCCTGTGTCTTTGTCCCTTAGGTGACAATACTGCTTAAAAATATGAATCAAAAGAACCAATGTAATTATTCTATAGAAAAATGGCTAATTTTATTACCATTTATTATTTTTACTCTCTTTGATAGAACTGTCTCTAGGTTTTAATCTACAGATCATTAGTGGTTATCAGAGCCACTGATGTATGCGTATTAATGGTA
Organism: Sigmodon hispidus; assembly: GCA_004025045.1. Taxonomy (NCBI): domain Eukaryota; kingdom Metazoa; phylum Chordata; class Mammalia; order Rodentia; family Cricetidae; genus Sigmodon; species Sigmodon hispidus. The sequence continues at coordinate 40,120 of PVIH01016635.1, forward strand.
CTTTTTTTTTTTTACTTTGCTTTTGGTTTCTTTTTACATACTTTAAAATTTTTTGATCAACTTGCTTTGGATGCACAAATCAACAGTCATACCTGCTAAGAAGGCATGGTTAGTTCAAGGACCACCAAGATTACTGACAATGTTCAGCCTGAACAAAAAGAAAATTATGACAACAAACAAAAGCATAAATTCCAGGGCAAAATCAATGTCCTGGGGTTATTCCTCAGCACGGAAAAAAATGTTTTACTAAGTCAATAGTGTGTGAGAGATAAAATGCATAAAATCAGATGGGTAGAAGCTGGCAGGAAAAAATTATTGGAACTTTATGACTTCTTTAGAAGAGATTTCTAAACACATGAGTTTAAGTGTTTTCTTAAACATGTAGGTGTGTGTGAGAGAGAGAGTGTGTGTGTGTATATGTGTGTGTCTGTTTCTTTGTCAGATGAAGAACGTGACATTAAAATTCTTTCTTTTTTATTATGAATAAAGAAATCACATTTTCTATCTGTGTATATCCTTATTCAATGTCCCTTCCTACTCCCACCATAACAGGTCACTCTCTCTTCTCTACATCTCATCATCTCCTCCCCAGCATGGGCAGGAGGTCCCAAGGTCCCAAGGTCCCAATATTGCTCAGATCAGCATCCACTCCTGGCAAATCCACTTCTCTCCCCCAAACATCAAGACTAAGTCAGGTGTTCCACTAGGGGGAGTGAGATTCAAGGTGTCAGTCCAAAGTGTTTCAGATCACAAGCTGTTCAGTCGTTGTGGTTTGCAGCTTGGGCATGCTTTCCTTTTGGATTTTTGTTTAGAGTCCACTAATGAGTGAGTACATCCCCTGCTTATCTTTCTGGGTTTGTGACACCTCGCTCAGGAGGATATTCTCCAAATCCATCCATTTGCCTGCAAATTTTAGGATATCATTTTTTCTTACTGCTGAGTAATACTCCTTTGTGTAGATATACCACAGTTTGTTAATCCATTCTTCAGCTGAGGGGCATCTAGGTTATTTTCACGTTCTTGCTATTACAAATAATGCTGCTATGAACATAGTTGAGCATTTGGAGTGTGACTGTGCCTCTTTAGGGTATACACCCAGCAGTGTTATTGCTGAGGCCTTGGGAAGACTGCTTCTCAGTTTTCTGAGAAACCACCATACTGCATTCCAGAGTTTCTGAACAAGCTTACGCTCCCACCAACTATGGAGGTGTGTTCCTCTTGCTCCGCACCCTCTCCAGCATAGGCTGTCCTCCGTGCTTTTTATCATGGCCAATCTGACAGGTGTTTTGATTTTCATTTCTCTGATGGCTAAAGATGATGAGGAATTTTTCAAGTGTCTTTCAGCCATTTGTAATTCTTCTGCTGAGAATTCCCTTTTTAGTTCTAAACCCCATATATTGATTGGGTTATTCAAGGTTTTGGGCTCTTGATTCATGAGTTCTTTATATATCTTAGAGGTCAAACCTCTATCTACAAATTCAATGCACTGCCCATCAAAATCCCAACACAATATTTTTTAGACCTTGAAAGAACAATACTCAATTTAATTTGGAATAACAGGAAAACCAGGATTGCCAAAACAATTTTGCTCAACAAAAGGACCTCAGGAGGCATCACAATCCCTGGCTTCAAGTTATACTGTAGAACTATAATAATAAAAATAGCCAGGTACTCACCTGAAAATTTTAATACAGATTTTCTAAACAATGAAGTCATTTATTTCAAAATATGTAAATAATACCAGCATAATACCCTTCTCTATCTCCCTCCCCTGCACACCTCTCTCTCTCTCTCTCTCTCTCTCTCTCACACACACACACACACACACACACACACACACACACACACACACACACATCCCCTGTATGTATGTATGGGAATTCATCAAAAATTCAAAGCACTTAAAAATTGGAGCTAAAAAATTATGTTGTCTTCTATCCTATTCTAGTTATTTATGGAATATAGGTGGATATTAGAAAGCAGGTCTGTGAACATATGTTGAAGACTAAGGTGGCTCTGATGCTAAATGATGCTTGCCTTTGATTGAATCTTATAGGAAAGGTTACCTTTTAGGAGTCCTGAGAAAAAATTATATTTCTCACATACAAAAAGTTAAGGAGGTAATATATCAAACACGTGTTTACAGAAGCCTGTTATTATAGGACAAAAACTATAAGAGAAAAGTGTCCATTTCAAAACAAGTACTTCTAAGCCAACAGCTTTACTTAGAAAGTGTCTGTTGCTCAGAGTTTTCATTCACAAATATCTGGCACTCTGTTCAGCCATCATCTCACATGACAAATGTGAAAACAAGCTCCATCATAGTACAGTCCAAAGTTATGAGCTGACCAAATAATCCCCATAACTTGAATTCAAGATAAGGATAAGGAAATTATTTTAAGAGACAGTACACTCCATATACACCCTGAGTAAAGACAGGTCACAAAAATGATATTTCATTTTTAAGAGAAAAGATAATCAGCCACTGTCCTTACTTTCAGGAGCTACCAAAAGATGAAAAGACTGCATTTGGTCTTGGGCCGTTGGATTCTTGTAGGGTGTTTCCTGGTAAATACCTCTAATTCCTACCACTGTAGTCTCTTGTTAACGTTTACTTCAGACATTTTAACATTATGTATCTGTCTCACATAATATTAAAGAGCTGTAAATTACTGGTGAAATGCCACTCTAGAACTTTTAGTTCCACTATAAATTGTGGTGTATTTCATATTCAAAGAATTCTTATGAGTGACATACTCAATTATCTGACACACAGAGGAATTTTTATTAGGATAAATGACATTTGTTCCTATATGCCAGCAAATTCACAGGTAGTTCTTTTTGACCTGAACTTAAAGTTGACTTTCAACATGTTCATGTCTTTAAGAAAGTCAATAAGCTTTGTACAATAAATAGTACTTATTATTTAATGAGAGCTATACCAAGACAACCATTGCCTTGACATTCCAGACAATATTAAATGGTTCATAGTATTGATTTTATAAAAAGGGCCTTAGCCATCAATAACAAAATTGGATGAATAATCTGGCAGACTCAAGGATATTGAGTGTGAATGGCCTTTTCCAGAAGTGTAAATATTTATTGCTACACATTCTGTACTTGACAGAGGCAAGACTACAACCACAGCCTTTACTAGACTACATTTTCTTATCCCTTTGTCTTGTTTATACCACCTTCAATTGGAGCTACCTAGTCAATAGTATCACACTACACATGTCTGTACCTCCCATCACTACTATGTAAACATGTATCTAAAAGTTCAAACTTGATGTATTCCTATTAATTGGAATTAAAACAGAACAATTTTTTCTCCTTCTTTATTTTGTATTTATCAAAAAAACAGTAAAAAGAATTTAAAAATGCGGAAGAGTTAACAATAACAACACAGAGGATAATAATCATAAGCATGGCTTATCAAGGGTGGAAATGCAAATAAGATTGCTACACATATATTTTCTTTGTGTTCAGCTTTCCCTCTGAATTTTTTTTTTCCATCCCTGTATATCCTTATTCAAGGTCTCTTCCCCCTCCCATCACATCTGGTCAATTTACTTCTCTGCAACTCCCCATCCCCTCCCTTGGCAGGGAGCAGACAGTCCTATGGTCCCACTGGCCCAATAAAGCTTGGATCAGTCTTCACTGCTGGCCAAATCCAGTTTTGTCCTCCCTCCCTCAAGAGTGAGTCAGGTGTTCCTACAGTTGGACTGGGGTTTAAAGGGTCAGTCCAGGGTGTTTCGGATCCCAAGCTGTTCGGTGGTTGTGGTTTGCCGCTTGGACATGTTTGGCTTTTTTTCTTATTTGTTTGTTTAGAGACCACTAGTGAGTGAGTACATCCCCTGCTTATCTCTCTGAGTTTGGGATACTTCACTCAGGAGGATATTCTCCAAAACCATCCATTTGCCTGTAAATTTTAGGATATCATTTTTTCTTACTGCTGGGTAGTACTCCATTGTGTAGATGTACGACGGTTTGTTAATCCATTCTTCAGTTGAGGGACATCTAGGTTGTTTCCAGGTTCTTCCTAAAACAAATAATGCTACTATGAACATAGTTGAGCTAATACCTTTGGAGTGTGAATGTGCCTCTTTAGGGTATACACCCAGAAGTGGTATTGCTGAGTCCTTGGGGAGATTGATTCTCAATTTTCTGAGAAACCACCATATTGTATTCCAAAGTGGCTGAACAAGCTTACACTCCCACCAACAATGGAGGAGTGTTCCCCTTGCTCCGCATCCTCTCCAGCATAGGCTGTCATCTGTGCCTTTTATCTTAGCCAATCTAACAGGTGTTAGGTGGTATCTCAAAGTTGTTTTGATTTGGATTTCTCTGATGGCTAAAGATGAAGAGCACATTTTCAGGTGCCTTTCAGCCATTCCTAGTTCCTCTGCTGAGAATTCCCTTTTTAGATCTGAACCCCATTTTTTGATAGAGTTATTCAAGGTTTTGGAATCTAAATTCTTGAGCTGTTTATATACCTTAGAGATCAGTCCTCTGTCACTTGTAGGGCTGGTGAAAATCTTTTCCCATTCTGTAGGCTGGCGTTTTGTCCTATTGACAGTGTCCTTGGCTTTGCAGAAGCTTCCCAGCTTCAGGAGATCCCACTTATTGATTGTTGGTCTTAGTGCCTGAGCCACTGGTGTTATATTTAGGAAGTGGTGGCCTGTGCCAATTTGTAGAAGTGTATTTCCCACTTTCTTTTCTATCAAGTTCAAAGTGGTTGGGGTTAAGTTGAGGTCTTTGATCCACTTGGATTTGAGTTTTGTGCAGGGTG
>PVIH01016636.1:0-44910 GCA_004025045.1 Sigmodon hispidus
AGGCAATCTACAGATTCAATGCACTGCCTATCAAAATCCCAACACAATATTTTTTGGACCTTGAAAGAACAATACTCAATTTCATTTGGAATAACAGGAAAGCCAGGATTGCCAAAATAATTTTACTCAACAAAAGAACCTCAGGAGGTATCACCATCCCTGACTTCAAGCTATACTATAGAGCTACAGTAATAAAAACCGCCTGGTACTGGCATAAAAACAGACTTGTGGACCAATGGAATAGAATTGAGGATCCAGACATTAACCTAAAAACCTATGAACACCTGATCCTTGACAAAGAGGCCCAAAACATTCAATGGAAAAATGATAGTATATTTAACAAATGGTGTTGGCATAGCTGGATGGAAGTGTGTAGAAAATGCAAATAGATCCGAGCCTGTCACCCTGCACAAAACTCAAATCCAAGTGGATCAAAGACCTCAACTTAAACCCTTGAACTTGATAGAAAAGAAAGTGGGAAATACACTTCTTCAAATTGGCACAGGCCACCACTTCCTAAATATAACACCAGTGGCACAGGCACTAAGATCAACAATCAATAAGTCGGATCTCCTGAAGCTAAGAAGCTTCTGCAAAGCCAAGGACACTGTCAATAGGACAAAACGCCAGCCTACAGAATGGGAAAAGATTTTCACCAACCCTACAAGTGATAGAGGACTGATCCCTAAGATATATAAAGAGCTCAAGAATTTAGAGCCCAAAACCCTGAATAACCCTATCAAAAAATGGGGTACAGGTTTAAAAAGGGAATTCTCAGCAGAAGAACTACGAATGGCTGAAAGGCACCTGAAAAAGTGCTCTTCATCTTTAGCCATCAGAGAAATGCAAATCAAAAGATCTTTGAGATACCACCTAACACCTGTCAGATTGGCTAAGATAAAAGGCACAGATGACAGCCTATGCTGGAGAGGATGCAGAGCAAGGGGAACACTCCATTGTTGGTGGGAGTGTAAGCTTGTTCAGCCACTTTGGAATGCAATATGGAGGTTTCTCATAAAATTGAGAATCAATCTCCCCAAGGACCCAGCAATAGCACTTCTGAGTGTATACCCTAAAGAGGCACATTCACACTCCAAAGGTATTAGCTCAACTATGTTCATAGCAGCATTATTTGGAATAGCAAGAACCTGGAAACAACCTAGATGTCCCTCTACTGAAGAATGGGTTAACAAACTGTGGTACATCTACACAATGGAATACTACTCAGCAGTAAGAAAAAACGATATCCTAAAATTCACAGGCAAATGGATGGATTTGGAGAATATTCTCCTCAGCAAGGTATCAGAAACTCAGAAAGATAAGCAGGGGATGTACTCACTCACTAGTGGTCTCCAAACAAACAAGGAAAAAAAAAAAGCCAAACATGCCCAAGAAGCAAACCACAACCACTGAGCAGCTTGGGATCAGAAACACCCTGGACTGACCCTTCGGACCCCACTCCAACTATAGGAATACCAGACTCATTCTTGAGGGAGGGGGGACAAAACTGGATTTGGCCAGGAGTGGAGACTGATCCAAGCATTATTGGGTCAGTGGGACCATAGAACTGTATGCTCCCTGCCCAGCGAAGGGATGGGGAGTTGCAGAGAAGAGAAATGTCAAGATGTGGTGGGAGGGGTAAGGGAGCTTGAATGAGGATACACAGGGATTGGGAAAAAAAATTTCGGGGGAAAGCTGAACACATAGTAAATGTATGTATAGCAATCTTATTTGCATTACCACCCTTGATAAGCCATGCTCATGATTCTTATACTGTTCATAGTTATTGTTAACTTTTCCTCATTTTAAATTCATGTTACTGTTTTTTGTTAAATACAAAATAAAGAAGGAAAAAAATTATGCTAGTGGAGATCATTCAGTCTCACAGATTTTTCAGTCAGAATTTCAGATAAGACTTATACATTCGCATTACACTGACACTGAAAAGCAGCTAGTTCTTCAATGGATTAACCTTTATTTCAATTTTTCCTGGTCCCCTAAAGATGTTACCACCTCAAGAAAAGACAAGGTAATTTTAAAAAAAAAAATTTTAAGAGTTAGAGTGGGTGAATTTGGATTGTCTGATAAATATTTGTAAACATTTAGGAGAGTTGATTACAAGTTGTTATTAATTATGACCAGTGAGAAAATAAAAAAGAACTTTCCAACCCCTGGCCAGCAAGGAAGACTCTTGTGGGTTGTAACATTCCTTTTCCTTTAACATATATGTTTTTAGGAAAACTCCATCTATACTTTGCACCCCATCTCCCAAGAAATCTCATCACCAGGTGACCTCAGCAGTTCCATGAGACTGAGAGTTAGCAGACACTAATGGATGCAGAGTAGCTTCATCAGACACAGATTTTACCAGCCTCTATTAGAACAAGAGCTCCTACTGGTTCAAGAGCTCATAATAGACCGAAATTGGATCCCTGAGACAAAGAAATTGCCAGCTACTATTGCTTCAAGACCAGCTCAGTGAGACACAGAATACTACAAATTCAAGTGATCAAGAGCTCAGATTGAATGAAGAAGGGCTTTCTGAGACACAGATACAGTAGATGTATAAAGATCAGCTCCCTAAGATACAGACAAATCCTGCATCAACCTGAGGAAACAATAGGTAGATGTCAGTGCAAAAATACATATAACATATACATAAAGAAAATATGGCACCAACGTAATCTGGTGATTCTATAACAGCAAGACCTGAACATGCCAGAAGGAAATAACCTTAAAAATAACTTTTTTAAGGTGATGTAATTCTTGAAGAAGTAAATAAAAAACTTTTTCAAAAAAATAGAAAAAAAGACAAAAATTGGAAGATTAACAATTTTTAAAGAAATAAAACATCAAAAAAAAGCAATCAAACAGGTGAAGGAAACAGTTCAAGATTTAAATATTGAAATAGAAGCAATAAAGAAGACACAAACTTAGCTAATGCTAGAAATGGAAATTCTGAGCAAACAAACAGAAACTACAGATGCAAGTATAACCAACAGAATGGAAGAGATGGAAAAAAGAATCTTTTGCATAGAAGATTAAAAATTAGAATTAGTATATCCATCAAAAAAAAACCACTAAAGCCAAAAAAGTCATAGCATAAAATGTCCAGGAAATATGGGACACCATTAAAAGAACACACCTAAGAATAATAAAAAGAGAAAGAGATTAATACCAGCTCAAATGTGCAGAAAATATATTAAATAAAATTATAAGAGAAAATTTTTCCAATCTAAAGAAGGAAATGCCTATGAAGATATAAGAAGATCATAGGCCATCAAGTAGACTAGATTCCCCTAAAGGTCAACTTATCATGTAGTATTCAAGTTGCTAAACTACAAAACAAACAAACAAACAAACAAAAAAAAAACCTTTAAGAATTGCAGAGGAAAGAGACCAACTAACTTATAAATTCATAGCTATCAGAATAACACACAATTACTCAAAAGAAACAATGAAAGCAAAAAGATACTGTTCAGATGTTATATAGTCACTAGAAAACACAGATACTAGCACAGACTATTATACCCAGAAATATTCTCATTCATCATAGATGGAATAAACAAGATTTTCTAGGACAAACCCAATTTAAACAATACCTATATACAAATCCAGCTCTACAGACAGCAATAGAAAGGATAACTCCAATATAAAAAAGATAAATGCTGCCACAAAGCCATAACCAATAGATAATCTGACAGAACAAAACTCCAAAGAAGGGAAACATAAACACACATATCAGCAAAAATAACAGGAATCAAAAATCACCGGTAATTAATATCTCTTAATATCAATGGACTAAATTCACCTATAAAAAGATGCAAGCTAATACAATATTGCTATGTAGAAGAAACTTTCCTTACGTCAAGACAGAAATTGCCTCAGTGTAGAGGATGGAAATTTTTTTCAATCAAATAAACTTAAAAAACTAGCTGATGTAGCTATTGTAACATCTAACAAATTACCAGTCAAAGTAAAATCAATCAAAAGCAACCATTTAAGACATTACTTATTCATCTCAGAAAAAGAGCATAAAGATCAAGTCTCCATTTGGAACATTTCTGCCCCAAATACAAGGGCACCCACATATGTAAAAGTACAATTACTAAAGGTTAAAACTCGCATTAAACCACACACACACACACACACACACACACACACACACACACACACACACACACAGTGGGAGACTTCAAAATCTCACTCTCTCCAATGGATAGTTCTGTCAAACAGAAATTTAACATAGAAGTAAGAGAATTAACAGGTATTATGACTCAAATATTAATGTATAGAGAACATTCTACCCAAACACCAAGAAACATACCTTCTCAGCATTCATGCAACTTATTCTAATAATTAATCACATACTCAGTAACAAAAACATGAATAGAAACGAAAGTAATGCGAATATCCGCTTGCATTCTGTCAGACCACCATGTACTAAATGAAGTTGGAGTTTAACAACACAAACCACAGAAAGCCTACAAAATCATGGAAACTGAACATCTCTTAGTTGAACCACCTCTGGGTCAAGGAAAAAGTAAAGAAAGAAATTAAAGAATCCTAGAATTCAATAAAAATGAATCAACTACATACCCAAACTTAGAGGAAACAACGAAAGCAGTGCTAAGAGAAAAGTTCATAGCACTAGGTGCTTATATAAAAAATTTGGGAAAATCTCATGCAGACTTAACAGCAGAGATGAAAAACTCTAGAACAAATAGAAGCAAACTCAACCAGGAAAAGTAGATGGCAGGAAATAATCAAACTCATGGTGAAAATCAATGAAATTGCAACAAAGAGAACAATTCAAAGTAACAATGAAACAAAGAAGTGGTTCCTGGAGAAAGTCAATGAAATAGATAAATCCTTATCCAAACTAATCAGAAGACAGAGAGACAATATCCAAATTAAAAAAAAGTCTGAAAAGAAAAGAGGGACATAACAACAGACATTAAGGAAATCTAGAGAATTATTTGTTCATTCTTTAAAAACCTATACTTCACAAAATTGGAAAGCCTAAAAAGCAAGAGCTTTCTATTTTCTTAGGGGTATAAGTCTCTTTAGGTCATTAATCTGGTCTTGATTTAAATTTGGTAATTATTATCTGTCCTGAAAGCCCTTTTTTTCTGTTACTGAAACATCTGGTTGTTTCTTTTCTTTTTTTTAATATGAATAAAGGAAATAGAAACAAAAATTAAAAGTCCCACAAAAAAACATAAAAGCTCAAAGTCAGATGGTTTCAGATCAGAATTCTACCAGAGTTTCAATGAAGAACTAATACCAATACTCTTTAAATTTTTCCACATAATAGTAAGAGAAAAAACATTGCCAATCACTTTTTATGAGGCGACAGCCATCCTAATACCCAAACCATACAAAGATGTGACAAAGGAAGAGAATTACAGACCAATTGCCCTCATGAACATTGATGCAAAAATACTTAATAGAATACTGCCAAACAGAATTTAAGAATATATCAAAAGATCATTCATTATGATCAAGTAGGTTTCATCCCAGAGATGCAGGGATGGTTCAATATATAAAAACTCTCAATGTCATTTATTATATAAACAACTTGAAAGAAAAATAAACCCACATGGTCTTCTCATTAGATTCTGAAAAAGTCTTTGCAAAATCCCACACTACTTTATGATAAATGTCTTGGAGAGATCAGAGATAAAGAGAAAATACCTAAATGTAAGGACAACATGTAGCAAGCTGACAGCCAACATCAAAATAAATGGAAAAACTTGAAGCAGTCTCACTAAAATCAGAAACAAAAAAAGAATGTTCACTCTCCTGATGTCAATTCAATATAGTTATTGAAGTTTTATCTAGAACAATAATAAAGCAAATGATCAAAGGGATACAAATTGGAAAGAAAGCACTCAAATTATCACTATTGTAGATGGTATGATAGCATACATAAGTGAACCCCCTATTTTACCATGGAACTTCAACAGCTGCTAAACACCTTTAGCAATGTAGCAGGGCAAAAGACTCAAAGAAATAAGTAGCCCTCCTATGGGCAAATGATAAAAGGGCTGAAAAAATCAGAGAACTAACACCCTTTATAATAGCTGCAAATAGCATTAAATGTCATGGGGTAACTCTAACAAAAAAGTGAAAGACCTGTATTACCAAAGCATTAAGTCAATGAAGAGAGAAATTATAGAAGATATCAGAAACTAGAAAGATCTCCTGTCCTCTCAGATAGGTAGGCTCAGTATCTTAAAATGACAATCTTACCAAAACAATTTACAGATTCAATGCAGTCCTCATCAAAATCCCAACATAATTCTTCACAGAACTCAAATAAACAATTTTCTGCTTCATATGTAAAAGAACTCTATAATTGTCAAAATGATCTTGTTCAACATAAGAACTTCAGGAGGCATCACCATTTCTGAGTTCAAGTTCTGCTATAGAGCTACAATAATATAAACAGCTTGATATTGTCATAAAATCAGACTCTGAATAAACAGAATCAAATTGAAAACCATGACATTAATCCAAACACCTACTAAAACACAGCTTTTGACAAAATGGTCAAATATATACAATAGAAAAATAGTAGCTTCTTCAAGAATAGTGTTATATAACAGGATGGTGTTGTGTAGAAAATTGCACATATTTCCATATTTAACTCGCTTTACAAAAATCAAGTTGAAATGCATCAAAGACCTCAACAAAAACCCAGTTACACCGAACCTGATAGAAAAAAATAGGAAATATCCTTCAATCCATTGGAACCATGAGACCACTTCCTAAATATAACACAAGTAATGCAGACATTGAGAGAAGCAACTAATAAATGGGACCTCCAAAAATGGAAAAGCTTCTCTAAGGCAAAGGACATAGTGAATAAGACAAGTACAACAGCCTACATAATGGACAAAGATCCTCACCAACCCTACATCTGACAAAGGACTGATTTTAAAATACATAGAAAACTCAAGAAACTACAGGTAAAAATAAAAGCAAATAATTTAATTAAAAAAAATGAGATACAGAGCTAAATAGGAACATCTCAACAGAAGAGTTTCAAATGGCTGAAAGACACTTAAAAATTGCTCAACATCTCTAACAATTACAGAAACATAAATCAAAGCAACTCTGAGAAACCATCTTACACATGGTTTGTAACATTACACAGATTGTCTAAGTTCAATCAGCCTATGCTGAATGGGATGTAGAATAAGGGGAACACTCCTTTAATGCTAGTGGGAATGTAAACTTGTAAAGCCACTTTGGAAATCAGAACAGTGATTACTAAGAAAACTGGGAATCAGTCTACCCAATGATCTAGCAATACCACTATTAGGCATAGACCTAAGGAATGCACAAAAAACATTAGCTCAACTATGTTCATAGAAGCATTATTCATAATATCCAGAACCTGGAACAACCTAGATGCCCCCAACTAAAGAATAAATTAGAAAATTGTGGTACACAATGGAGTACTGCTCTGCAAAACTAAAATGACACCCTGAAATTTGTAGGCAAATGAATGGGTCTAGAAAACATACTGTGTAAGGTGATATAAACACATAATGATAAACATGGCATGTACTCACTCACAAATAGATTTTAGATATAAAGTCAAGGATAACCAGACTACAATCCAGTGCACTCCCCAAGCAGCTGGTAAACAGGAGGAACTTAAGGGAAACATCCATAGGTCCCCCTTGGAAGGGGAAATAGAGAAGATCTCCTGAGTAAATTGGGGTCATACTTGGGAAGGAGCAGTGGAAGGTGGAAAGAGAACATGAGAGAATACAATGGTTTAGGGCAAAGAGCAACAGAAGGAAAGAAAACAAAGAAACAGATATTATCTATATAGAGAAAGACAATCCTGGTGCTATAAAGCACTTAAGAACTTACTAGATCACCCCAGCTAAAACTTAAAGCAATAGTGGAAAGTGTGCCTTAATTGTCCTTTCCCTATAATCAAAATAAATATATTAAAATTTGTAGGAGATATAAGTGTACACGTAAGTAATTCTAAACATTCAACCAGAGAACATCTATAGCAGATAAACACTTTTAACAATGTGATAGGCTAATAGATAAAATCAAGTAAAAACAGCAATCCTCTTATATAAAAATGACAAATGGACTGAGAAATAAATCAAGGAACTAATATTCTTCACAGTAGATCCCACTCCCCTTAGAGGAACACCTGACTCAGTCTTGATGTTGAGGAGAGAAAAGTGGATTTGCCAGGAGTGGAGGCTGAACTAAGCAATATTGGGACCTTGGGACCTTGGGACTGCCTGTCCATGGGGTATAGGTAGATGTGGAGAAGAGAGAATGACCTGATGTGGTGGGAGGGGGAACGGACCTTGAATAAGAATATACAAGGATAGAAAATATGACTTCTTTATTCATATTAATAAAAAAGGAAAAAAGGGGGGATAACATATTGATGCTATGAGAGAAATAAAAAGGTTGAATAGCCAATAGCTATTTGTGCATAACATAATTAACATTGATTTACTAATGGCTGAAAGAAGAGTCTTTTGGATTAGAATATCCATGAACATTTTAGACCAGAAAAATATAAAACAAGTTAATAGTACCATCTTTAATAAAGAGGAAAAAATATGTAATTAATTGGCATATAATTAAAACTCTGTCAAAAGGATCACACAACCCAGTTTCACTCCTTGATAAATATACTTAATATGACACTAATCAGCAATATTTTGGTTTCAGAAAAGTAAACCTGCATAACAAGCCAGTTGTTCCATTTAGGAACACTAGGGAAATAAGTCTTAGGAAAATGGCAGTGATGTAGCACTCTCACTACTTTTATTTTTGGATGCATTAATGTATTTTTTTTTTAATTTTTGTTCCCTTGACAAATGTGACTCATGGTATCTAGAGCGTCTTTCTGTCTGAGGATTTTTGGATACAGATTGGATATCCATCCTGTGTTCCTATTAAAAGTGGATGTTAGAGAGGAAGGCTCATTTAAAAAGGAGCCTTCCTTCAAGGTCTTCCATATGTGAACAGATATCTTATCCCTAATATTTGTGACTTTCTTTTGAGAATGTTCCAGATATTATTTTATTTATTTCTGCTCATAGAGTTATATATTTTACAATGATTTTATCTGTATTTGAAAACTGGAAAGCAGAGTTACATAAGCTTCTGCATAGACAACGCCATAAAATAAAATTTAGTTGAATCAAAGGTATTTGCCATTGAATCCCTTGTATAACCTTCCTCTGTAAAATCCATACCTGAGGAAACAAAAGACTAACTCCTGTCACTGTTGCTGATATTCTCACTGTTGTATCCACACAAGAAAATCTTCTAATTTTTTTCTATGACATATTGTTGATAGATAAAGCTGGATCTGTGATGCCTGTTGAGTTGTAAATAAATACAGTGAGCCAAGCTTTAGGAAATTTGTTGAAGTGTGGAATTTACAGTTATAACTTATCTTTGCTGACAGGCAGTTGTATTCTCCATATCATAACTACTGGCTTTTTTGTTAAATGTGTAAAACTTTCATTTAATTATCTCTTCCTATAGTGTTTTGCTTTTTGCAGAGAATATTTAGTCTATAACAGTTTGGCTGAAAAGGAATTATTGAAGTATATTCAGTTTTGTAACTATTCATTATGCAGAAGAAAATGACAGAGAAGGCATGTTGGGAACAAACTGATCATAATGGATCACAAGGAATGTTACTATTTTATACCACTTAGGGCCAATGCTAATGTAAAAAACTGTTATCTTTGAGTGATTAATCTTTATATCAATAATTTAATTTATCCCCTGATGGGCAAATGAATAGATTTATAGATGAGAAAGAGAAAGAAGAAAAAGAAGAAGAAGAAAGGGAAGAGGAGGAGGTAGAGGATTGGAAATACAAAGAGTCACATGGTTAATCTGGTCATTTTCATGTCACTGTTACATCTCATACCTGATATTTTTATATTTTCCAGATCTATGAAGAAGTGAGTGAAAAGACATGGAATAACATGACAGGGCTATGCAGCTATGCATTCTTTTTACAGAAAAATTCATACCATTACTTAGCAGCATATTTTAATTAGTCAGGGTGGGACAGATTCCACTCTGATACAAGAACAAAGATCTGTCACAGAATATGAGGATTAATCAGTGAAAGTAAAGGTATTTGAAAACTGGAATCCAACAAAAAGAAATTTTAAATTGTTTTTGCATCTTATAAATTTTGTCACTGATCAGGACAGTTGTGTTATAAAAATAGCATAAAATTATTCAGAACAAAGAATGACTGTGATAACTTGAATGAGATTGAGCAATATAGGATCATATATTTGCATGCTTAATCTCCAGTTTGTAAAGTGTCTGTGACTGATAAGGAGGTAAGGCCTTGGAGGAGAACATATATCCCTGAGAGATGCTGAAGTAAACCATATTGGGATGTTGGAACCTTCCACCCTTGCTGGGGAGGAGATTAAAGAGATGTGGAGAAGAGAGAGTGACTGGAAGGGGTGGGAGGGTGAAGGGAACTTGAACAAGGATATACACGGATAAAAATATGACTTTATTCATAATAAAAAAGAAATGAAAACAAATTTGAAGTAATAAAAAAACACATTCATATCAAGGAGATCATACTAAACATGTATTTCATGGCTTTTTTTGTAAACTTACTGGACCACAGAAAGATGATGGAAACAGTTTATTGTTCTAACTGTTCTGAGAGCACTAATTTGTTCATGCTAACATAGGGCACTGCATAATGGACAGCATTTAACTGCATGCTTTGATGTTCACTCACCAACTTTACTATGAACATGTCTGTGATTACTTTGTACAAGCCAATTCTATGAGTCTTACATGTGGAAAACATTTTAATTTTTATTGACTAATTTCTTGTACTTTATGTATGTATACTATTAAATATTCACAATTCTTGCTAGAGATAGATAATTCAAACTTGTAGACATTTGATATACTTTAGTTTACTATTATTTTTGTTAGAAGAGAGAGTGGCTGGGAGTGGCTGGACAGGGAAAGGAGTTTGAACAAGGGGATACATGGATCAAAATGATACTTTATACATCATATTTTAATTTTCTTGTTAGAAATTTTTCAAAGCTGATATACATGGATAAAAATATGACTTTATTCATAATAAAAATATTCTATGACTAAAAAAAGAATTAATATGACAGTTTTTTAAATAATATAACAGTTGCTTCAACAGGAACAATATCAGCAAAATAATTGGTGATCACCACTTATATATTGTGCCTTAGTTATTACAAGATGAATACAAATGCACTAATGTCTTTATCTTTTACTTGAAATAAAAATTTTATATTATAAATATTATTTCTTTTCAAACATTTTGATATACCAAAAATTATGAATATATGGAATCCATAATATCAAAAGTAGAATGTAAGTATAATAAATACAAAAAGCAGTAACCTACGTTAATATATATATTATATAAAGAGGGAGAGAGAGAGATGGAAAGACAGAGAGAGAGACTGGCAGGGAAAACAGAGATAGACGTTTACTTACTTTCCTGTTGATAGTAAACAAACTCAGCATAATGACAGCCCATTCTCCCAAGAGGAACACCTAACCTTGTCATGACATTATGATGAGGAAATTGGACCTGCCTGGAGTGGATGCTGAGTTGATCCACCTTGGGATTTCTTGCACTTTTGGGGGAGGGGAGGTGGGGGGGGAAGACTTAAGGCTGACCAGGAGGGATCAACTATAATGACTAATGAAGTCAGAAACCCTAGCAGAAAAAAAACTACCACTGCCATTTTTCTAAATCAATTTAATCAACAACTTCATTCTAGGAATAACCAAATACACCAAAATAAGTGTACTTTCAATGCTTTTTAAGGAAGCTTATTTTTACATAGGCATAAAATTTTACAGAAACATAGTAGCTGAAATTTCAAGAACAGTTGATTGTATGGTGTCTGTCCCCAACTTATACGTGTACAATTCCCATGAAACCCTATGTCCAAAACTTAAATAATAGAGGAGAAATTGGGGATAGAAACATTACAAGACCAGGTGACAAAGCCATTTGCTGTTAGAGGGTGTTCTCTGTATATGAGGAGCTGCACCCTTGAAATCTCAAATATATGATCATCTCAAAATGACACAGTGATAGGATCAGTTGAT
This sequence comes from Sigmodon hispidus, assembly GCA_004025045.1. Lineage (NCBI taxonomy): Eukaryota > Metazoa > Chordata > Mammalia > Rodentia > Cricetidae > Sigmodon > Sigmodon hispidus. Next base: position 12,166 of record PVIH01016636.1, read on the forward strand.
ATTCCAACATGGATAGGGAAAAATTTTTAAGGTCAAATTTATTATATACATAGACATGATATAACTACAGTACTCATTTATAAAATTGAAGAAGAAAACACTAATTCATGAGATAGTGATATGATGAGCAAAAAAATAGACATTGTTTGAGGGTATAAGAAGATATCTGTCATTTTAATCACTGATTATGGATAAAAACTGTAATTTATTATAAATGTTAGAAATTTCTGCATGTGAATAGTGTTTCCTGTAACTTACTCAGGTAGAATGAAAAGGAATGGTCCCCTTAGGTCATAGAGTTGAGAATTAGGTTCCTAGGCAGTGATATTATTTGAAAGGATTAGGAGATGTGTCCTAGTAGAAAGAGGTTTGTCTCTGAGTTTGGGCTTTGAGGTTAGCTGATAAGAATGTAGATCTCTCAGTCACTTCTCCAGCATGTTGTTTGCTTCTGTGTCATGTTACTCACCATGAGGAGACTGAACTAAACCTCTGGATCTGTAAATAGGCCCCAATTAATTATTTTTATAAGAGTTTCCATTATTATGATGTCTCGTACTAACAGTTGAACACTCATTAAGATATGTTTTGAGTAATTTTATTAAAAAATATACCCAAATATTGTGAAAATAAGAAATATAAAAAAGATTAGTTTTGAAAATTTGTGTAGTCTCTTCGCAGGAGAATTACAAATATGGAAAAATGTTCCATACGTGTTATTCTTTCATTATATTGTGAGGATGTTAGGACTCTTGGAAAAGAGAATGACTGAAAAGCATTGTGTTCCAAAGTTAAAATTTATAATTTTAGAAAAATATAATAAAAAATTGCAGATAGTGGCATATGCCTGTAATATAACACTTGGAAGTGAAGGCAGCATAATCAGTAAGTAGTTCAAGGTCATCTTCTACACAGAGAGCAAGGCTGCCAGATATAATGAATGGAAATAGAGTGATGGTAGGGAAGGAATATAGTACAGAATGGAGAAAGAGCTTAGAGTCAGAGGGATAAAAGGAGAAATGAAGAGATGAAGTGATTAATGAAACAACACAGAAAGGGAATAAAAAGCTTTGACTGATTATTTGCAACTGGAATTGTTAAAACAAAATTAATGTATTATTTTTAATAATTTATAGCAGTTATAGAATTTAATTTGTAAAGTACCTTAAAAACCAAGTAGTTTCTTTATAGCTTTGACCTTTTAATATTTCACATTTGGATGTATTGGTAATTCTTTCTGTCCCTACAGGTTAAGGAAGCCATTAAATGAGAAGGGAATTGAATGTTCAGTGAATTAGAGGCAGTATAAGAAAAGGCCAAAGCAAATTCTATGGCTCCTTAATTCATACACAAAAATAAGATAACCAAATATCTAAATGACCACACACATGTTTAGGGGGACATTAAGAGTGTTATTTTTTTTTTAAATTTCTTCTTGTATAACTTTTTGTTTTATTTATAAGGGTTGTCTTCATTTATTGTTGTTATTTTTGGCTTCTTTTACAAGAAGTTTAATTTTAATTTTTGCTAATAAGAATGATTTAACTGAAATCTTGGGATTGCAAGCAAATTCAACCTGAAATCTGTTTTAAATTAGAATAATCTAAGCTAGAACTGAAGTGTTTCATGCCAGGGGAAGTCAATGTTGGTTTATGCTCTTGTAGGCTGACATGACAGCAATGATGAAGGCATCATTGAAGAGCTCCCTTCCAGGCAGTGAGAAAGCACAATTTGAAAAAGCTTGAGGCAGGAGGGGCTGTGCTAGGGAATATTTAACTAATTTTGATTTATTGTAATGAAACACTGATTTTATTTGCATTTTTCATATGTAAAACAATAATCCAAAAATGAATTATCTATCATAATAACATTATTTCTGACTATATCAGAATGAAAAACTCACAGTATTTTAAAGTTTTTCTTCTATGAATGGACATAGATAGGTTTTGTTTAAAAATTCATTTTATTTAAAAGTGTGTGGACACATGTGTGAGCAGATGTCACAGAGGACACAAGGTGATTTCTCACTACTGGATTCAGTTAAAAGTGGCTTGGAATTACTAAATGGGAGTTTTGAAATATGAAATTAGGACCTCTGCAAGACTAATACACATTTTAACCAGAGAGCCATCTCTCCAGCTCCAGTGATTTTAGGTAACATTGTAATAAGTGACTTTATATATAAATAGTCACACATTCAGGTATTTTGCAATAATTATGCACAATAGTGCAAAATTAGCAAAAACATTACAATCTGATAAAACAATATATATATATAACATAATTACATTTTATATATTGAGAACAGCATAAAATTATATGTCAAATAGAAGCATTTTGATTAAGATTATGTGTTCTCCCAGACTACAGATAATTAACTTGAGAACTAGATAAATATATTTCTAAAAATATCTGTAATACAAAGATGTCATTGTGAGTGTACATAATCAATTTACATAAACTGTGATTGAATAAAATCACACACTAACAATCAGTTTAAACTACTGTTAAAAATATTGTGTTATTATATTAGTATTAATGGAATAGCACTGGAAATTTTCAGATGTTAATAGATATATTACAATCTTTTATTTTGGGAAAATTATTTATAATCCAAAGATGTAAATTAACAAAAAGACATGGATACAGTTTATTTACTCTACCATAGCAATATTTAAGAGATAATATTTTATAAAATCAGTCTTATATTTATAAAATCATTACATGGAGTATTTAAAATATCACTAACAGGAAATTGCATGTGTTGAGTATTTTTCTTATATACTTAGCTTCATTAGATATTTTAACCATAATAAAAGCTGGCCTTGAAAAATAAGTTATAGCCAGATATATTTTATGAACCAACAGAGTATTAACAATGACTCATAAAATATGTGGATTTTTATCACACTTTTACATACTTCTTTTCAGAAAAAAAAATGTAAATTTAGTTATATTAGAAATTTGGAATGGTTATCTTTATTAAACTATTAAATATTGTAATCTTAGTTCCCTTTGAAATAATATGAGAAATAAATGTTTATGACTACTTTTTAGTGTGTTTTATTTTATGTTTTACACATACTTGAATTTATGCTTGCTTCACTATTTGTAATTATTCACTAGCACAAACTAGTTCAAGACAGTGATACTTCACTCTTTCCGTGCGCTGAACCTTGGGAAGCTAGCTCAGTCCAAGCCTAACAGAGAGAAACGGACAATTGCTTGTAGATGATCAGATAGTTTTTAATGAATATTTAGAAAATTTAGAATATTCTAAATTTAGAATATTTAGAAAACATTCTGCAACATGGCAGTGAAGTAACTTGGTTGTAGAGCATGTACTTGCTGTATATGAGATTCACCTACAATTGAAAGAAAGAGAGAGAAGGAGAGAGAGAGAGAGAGAGAGAGAGAGAGAGAGAGAGAGAGAGCACAAAACAATTTCTAAACAAAGGGGCACTTGGAGTTTTAATTTTTTTTCCAGACCCTCAGTTCTACAGGTCTGAGAAATTATAAAAAATAAGGTAAAAACAACCATTTAATCCAGTATTAGAATCTTCAAAGAATGTTTGGCCATTCAGTTTATTAATATAACTAAGCAATCTCTCTTTTCTATAAGCCTATTTAAGTGGTATTAGTAATAAAATGTTTCCACATTGTTGTGGAGTATCTTCAACATGCAGATTTTAAATACAGAAGATAACATTTTGGTCATAACATAGTCCTTTTGTATCTGAAATCATTAAAATTGAAGTGTGAAAGTATAATTGCACCACATCTCTGAAGATAGCATTTACATAGATGCTACTTAATGTCTATGGATTCAGGAAGTGGTAAATAAAAAGTTAGTAACTCAGGAGGGATTTATGCTAAGAAGACTGAGTTGTCATGATTAAAAAATTTCTCCCCATTATGCTAACTCTATTGATCATGGCAGGAAGTGGGAAAATATGCAGCTCATTGATTTTCTGTGGCTACAGAATGCATTAGGTCTGATATATGTGATAGGTAGGCATGTTTCAAAGGAAGCTCAGTTAAGCTAATCTTAGTTCAAAGGTATATTCACAATGTAATATGAATCCTTGTAATTGCAAGAAAATATAAGAGTCAGAGGACTGTATTATGAACTATATCAGCATAAAAATTAGACATGAGCCTTCCCAAGAGACTGAAGTAAAGCACATAAAATCTTTGATGCTGCTATTCAAAAATGAAGCAATTACTCGGTAACTTCAGTTTTTCTCCCTTCTGCCAAGATAGTGAGTGCAAAGCAATCAATTATGGTCTCTTCTTAGCAAAGCAGAGCTATCAGAAGTTTATCAACTTTTTAAAATATAACTGAACATCTTGAAGTTAAAGACAGTTGTTAGCTGCCATGTGGGTGCTGGGAATTGAACCCGGGTCCTCTAGAAGAGCAGATAGTGCTCTCAACCACTGAGTCATCTCTTCAGCTCCTTTGTGACCACCTGCCGCCTACCCAGGGAGGGGATGGGGAGTTGTGGAGAAGAAAGAATGACCTAAAGTGATGGGACGGCGAAGGGATCTTGAATAAGGATATACAAGGATAGAAAGTGTGACTTCTTTGTTCATAATAAAATAAAATAAAAAATATGTAACTGAATAAATAAAATAGTTACATAGCCCAAGTTAAATAGATAGCATGTTACTCACTATAAGTTCAATATTATATTTCTAATGATCTACCTTTTATTCCTTTCATTTTTGTACTGATAATTATAATGCAAATTTTAACACATTATAAATATCATAGGACACCAGTCACTTTCTCTGTGACTTATTAATGCAATGTTCGAGTGCAATGTTACCTATCAGCAATATACAAGTAGTTTCAAAATCCTCAGTGAATATTTACAGGATATTAAGTATTATGACGGTGTGTATGCTTTAGTTGAGTTTAATTAAATTAGCATGAACTATTTGGTCCTCAATGCCCACAAACACTGTGTATTTAGCAAGAAACTCTCTTAGTTTTTCCAGGTCATTTAGCATACAATCATACAACCAAAGTTATCAGAATAAATATAAACATGGTGACATGTTATATGTCATATTCTAATTCACTGACATCTCAAAGAAATTCTGCCTTACTTTATGCACCAGAGCATTATATTTCTTTGATTTGGGAATTTGACCTTCAACATTGGCTGTTATTATAAACGTTAAACTTGGTGCATATGAGACTTACAAACTATTCTGCTTTGTATTAAAGCTACACTAATTGTTTTAAATTATCCTAGAGTTACATTTATTGCAATTATTTGCAGTTACAACATGGGATTTGTTGAGAGAAAACTTATTTCTAGAACCAGTTCAGAAAAGAGGCTGAACATGGAATTTCAGGTCTTCCTTTGAAGAGAGTAAATCTCAAAGAAATTTATTCAAATGCTGATGTTGTGCATACAGATTAAAGTCAATGGTGAAAATTACATCTAGAACATGAATTTGTACAAAATGCTTTTGGCTAAATATTAAAATTCTTTTGATACTTTTATTTTTCATTAAAATCTTAAGAAAACAGCTTATATAATGAAACTAACAGCCCTTGATTGTGAAACCTTACACAATATTTGTGGCTACAAAAATACACTATTTCATCTCTTGGGGATGGATGTTTTCCCTTTTGTCCCTTTTGTTACCTGAAAATGAAACTACGACATTTGTGATACTATCTACAGAAGTTCAGTCTTGATTTTTATTCATAATGAAGTTCATTTGTATACATTTTGATGGGATGATGGATATGCTGCTATAAGGAGATTAAAATCAGAATATAAGATAGATGTTCCTTTGTAGGGAATGGGATCCAAGGTGTAGATCCAAGGTTTATCACATCCCAAGTTATTCAGTTGTTGTTTGCAGCTCAAGAATGCATGGGGTGAGGAAAGTGGTCTGCCTAGAATGGATGCTGAACTAAGCCATCTTGGGACCTTGGGAACTCCTGGTGTTGCTGGGGAAAGATAAGGAGATGGGGAGAAGAGAGAGTAACTGGGAGGGGCGGGAGGGGGAAGAGAGTTTGAACAAGAGAATGCATGGATAAAAAATGAGACTTCCTTCATAATAATAAGAAAAAACAAAAGCAAAAAATAGAATATAAGATGGACTCTATTCTGAAGAGAGTTTCACTATAAGAGTATGTAATAAGAGGTGAGCACAACCATAAATATTCCCAAAAGCCAATACTAGTAAGTGCAAAAGCTTATTGAGGAGTACAAGATGGTTACATACAAATCTAAATTATAGAGTATCCTGTTAACCAGGGATATGACAATACTCTCAAGTTTGGATATCTTCTGTAGGTCATGAGTAGACATAGAACAGTAAGTCTATATTTGTGGAAGAGATAGTAAGTGATAAATGGGAAAGCTTAGTTTAGAAAAGAAATGAAGCTAAAAGCTTTGGTCATTTTCATAAAAATTTGATAGTGTTTCATAACATTAACTTCATTCAGGTTTTGGTTAATTTCCATGAATTAAAAACAATGGACAAATATCATGGACATAGATAATTAATTTTATTATGTTGAGCAACAAAATAGAGGTGGAGAAAGGAGTGACCTCACTAACTAACAGGGAGAAAACAGATCATTGTCACTCAGTGTATGGTGTGTCTTTAAACAGGTAGGGTTCTTTTTGTAAGATAATCATCATTGCAAATTAATAACCTATGGCCATATTCTACTTTCATATTTTATAATCAGTTATAGAAAAGAAATGAATGGGCTTCCTTTTCATTCCCTTTCAACATCCTCCTCTATTTCTTCACCTTGTTTTTCTCATCACCATCCCTGACTTCAAGCTATACTATAGAGCTACAGTAATAAAAACAGCCTGGTACTGGCATAAACACAGACTTGTGGACAAAGGGAAAAGAATTGAGGATCCAGACATTAACCCAAAAACCTATGAACACTTGATCTTTGACAAAGAGGCCCAAAACATTCAATGGAAAACAAATAGTATATTTAACAAATGGTGTTGGCATAGCTGGATGAAAGTGTATAGAAAAATGCAAATAGATCTGAGCATGTCACCCTGCACAAAACTCAAATCCAAGTGGATCTAAGACCTCAACTTAAACCCAGCCACTTTGAACTTGATAGAAAAGAAAGTAGAAAATACACTTCTAAGAATTCGCACAGGCAACCACTTCCTAAATATAACACCAGTAGCACAGACACTAAGACCAACATTCAATAAGTGGTATCTCCTGAAGGTGGGAAGCTTCTGCAAAGCCAAGGACACTGTCAATAGGACAAAATGACAGCCTACAGAATGGGAAAAAATTTTCACCAACCCTACAATTGACAGAGGACTGATCTCTAAGATATATAAAGAGTTCAAGAATCTAGAGCCCAAAACCTTGAATAACCCAATCAAAAAATGGGGTACAGATGTAAAAAGGGAATTCTCAGCAGAGGAATTATGAATGGCTGAAAGGCACCTGAAAAAGTGTTCATCATCTTTAGCCATCAGAGAAATGCAAATCAAAACAACTTTGAGATACCATCTAACACCTGTTAGATTAGCTAAGATAAAAGGCACAGATGACAGCCTATGTTGGAGAGCATGTGGAACAAGGGAAACACTCCTCCATTGTTGGTGGGAGTGTAAGCTTGTTCAGCCACTTTGGAATGCAATATGGCAGTTTCTCAGAAAATTGAGTATCAATCTCCCCAAGGACCCAACAATACCACTTCTGGGTGTATACCCTAAAGAGGCACATTCACACTCCTAAGGTATTAGCTCAACTATGTTCATAGCAGCATTATTTGTAATAGCAAGAACCTGGAAACAACCTAGATGTCCCTCAGCTGAAGAATGGATTAACAAACTGTGGTACATCTACACAATGGAATACTACTCAGCAGTAAGAAAAAAACGATATCCTAAAATTCGCACGCAAATGGATGGTTTGGAGAATATCCTCCTGAGCGAGGTATCACAAACTCAGAAAGATAAGCAGGGGATGTACTCACTCATTAGTAGACTCTAAACAAACAAACAAGAAAAAAGGCCAAGCATGCCCAAGCAGCAAACCACAACCACTGAACAGCTTGGGATCAGAAGCGCCCTGGACTGACCCTTCGAACCCCACCCCAACTATAGGAACACCTGACTCACTCTTGAGGGAGCAGGGACAAAACTGGATTTGCCAGGAGTGGAGACAAATGATCTAAGCATTATTGGGTCAGTGGGACCTCAGGACTGTCTGCTCCCTGCCCAGGGAGGGGATAGGGAGTTGAAGATAAGAAAAAATGACCTGATGTGGAGTGAGGGGGAAGGGACCTTGAATAAGGATATACAGGGATGGAAAAAAAATTCAGAGGGAAAGCTGAACACAAAGTAAATACATGTGTAGCAATCTTATTTGCATTATCACCCTTGATAAGTCATGCTTATGATTTTTATCTTCTTTATAGTTATTGTTAACTTCTCAGCATTTTAAATTCATTTTACTGTTTTTCTTGATAAATGCAAAATAAATAAGGAAAAAAAAAATTTTGATCCAGTTGTAATTGAGTTTTTGTATGTTGAAAAATATTGGGGTATTTTCTCTCTTTTGTTTTGATTTTTTCATTCCTCTATTTTTAACTATCCAATTTGACTGGCACCATATTTGTTTGTTTTTCTTTCCTATGCTATCTTTGACAAAATCACAATGTTACCTTTATATGTATTAAACCTTGCATCTTCTATTCTGATTTATTGATCTTTAATTGTACTTTATTTCAATATCATGTTATTTTTATTGCTGAAGACATGTAGCACACATTCATATATCTGTTAAGGTAATCTCTCCAGCATTATTCTTTTTCACTCAGAATCATTTTGACTACTTATTCTCTCTCCTTTTTTTATTTTGTACTATTAGTTTGAATAACATCATGGTGTTCTTTATTGACATTTTATTGCATCTGTTAACTGAATAATTCTATCAATATACAAACATGGGGTTTTCCTATTTTCTAGTGTATTCCCAATTTGTATTTTTAGGTATTAAATGTTTACTTTTTAATTTTTATTTGAACATTTTATATAATATATTTTGATCATGCTCTTCTTGCCTTCTAACTAATCCAAAGTCCTCTATCTTCCTACCTATCAAACTTCATGTTCTATTTGGTGATCATAGAATTCAAACAATACAAGAAAATAAAACCTATAACAGGCAATAGAAATAAGGAGGAAACAAATATGAAATGCTAGACATAAGGCGGGTACTATATTGATTGGAAGCTGATAGAAAAGGAAAAAATACATTATTTTCCAATGGATTTTCACTTTTTTTTTTTAAATTCAAACTCCAGGAAAACAGAATCTATATACCTTTGGGAAGAAAAGGTTAAAGAAGCATGGTTTTTATTCATCATTGTTTTGTTAGGTATGAAATATTATTATCTTACATATTTAAATTTATATTTGCTTCTATGAGTTACAAGCTTTCTGAAACATCATTTTCTCTTGGGACTTTTGTTTTCCCATCTAAATTTTTTTACTTTTTTAAAATTATAAATGAAGTTATATTTTTTATCCATGTATATCATTGTTCAAGCTCCCTTCCCCCTCTCACTACTTCCAATCACTCTCTCTTCTCCACATCTCTTTATCTCCTCCCCAGCAAGGGCAGGAGGTCCCAAGGTCCCAATATAGCTTAGTTCAGGATCCTCTCCTGGCAGATCCACTTTCCTCACTCCAACATCAAGACTGAGTCAGTAGTTCCTCTGGAGGAAGTGGGAGCCAAGGTGCTGGTCCAAGGTGTATCAGATCCCAAGCTGTTCAGTGTTTCTTGTTTGCAGCTTGGACATGCTTTGCTTTTTGCTTTTTTTGTTCATAGTCCACTAACGAGTGAGTACATCCTTTTCTTACCTTTTTGGGTTTGTGATACCTCACTCAGAGAAATGCAAGTCAAAACAACTTTGAGATACCATCTTACACCTGTCAGATTGGCTAAAATAAAAGACAGAGGTGACAGTTTCCCATCTATATTTACAAAAAGAAAACATGCTCAGGTAGTGAAAATTTTGTGCTAAGAAATATTTGTTATTTAGATGTATTAAATATGTAGGGAGAACAGAGAACAAAACCATGGTAATTATAAATTTTGAGTGAACTCTAGTAGAATATGTCATTTTCTTTGGGCAACTAGAAAAGATTTTATATTTTATTTTACTGTTTGTTTGATTACACTCAGAGGGGACACATTTATTTTTTTTCAAGCTAGAAAATGAAAGTTCATTGTGACAGTTTTACTCTAAGATGAATTAAATATTAACAAATGACAAGTACTACATAAATAAGTGATTAGATGCAGTAAACCAAAATGAGTTCAAAAGAGGTATCAGTACCAACAAGCACACTGAGCACCTTTCAAATCCAAGAACAGCATCAACAAAGAAGTCAACATTAAATGTGATTAGGCAGGTATGAATAATCTTATAATGAGAATTATGGTCTAATATTAAAGTTGAAATTGAGTATCATACATAAAATAAAATGTTTTCATTTTATGAATATTTTATTGAATGAATGCTTTGAGATTCAGTGGGAAATGGACAAAAATTAGAGTGAAGAATCCAATGAAAATTCTTAGTGTTCTATTAAAGAAGTGAATTAATTTACAGCTTTTAAATAACCCATGAATCTTCTTAAAATGACAGAAATGTATAAAAAAATAGAATGCTCATTGTGGGGTGAGTAGCCAGAATTTTCAAAGACACATTATGAGAACTCCAAACTTCAAGAAAATTAGTCCTTAAAAAAATAGCTCCTTTTATTATTGTTCTTAGTTCTTTTGATTTCATCTTAGAATAGCTTTTGTTTATTTTCTTAAAGTTCATATATGTAAGCAATGTAACTTGAGCATAACTACTCTCAACTTCCCAATATTATTCCCCCCCAAAACTCCAAACATATCTCCCTCCTTTATTGAAGAATATCTTTTTTTCTATGTTTAATATCTCACTGAGTCAAAATAGTGCTATCTGCTTTATTGATGACTGATCTTGTCTTAGTCTTGGGTAGATAACCATTAGTTAACTGAGCTTAGGAGTGCAAGGGCTCACATTATCAAAATAACAAGACTTACACCTGGCTGGAACTATAATTTCCTGAAATAGGGGTCACTGGCCATATTTATTACACAAACCATTCATTACCACTTATGGTATAAGCCTCAGATTTAATTTTAAATAATGGTCTATCTGCCTAAACTTCCTGACAGTACTGTGCAAGTGATTGCATTCTGCACTTTTAATCTATATTGTTACATTCAGAGTGAAGCCCACTGTAAAGGCATTGAATTTTTTCCCCTAGTGGCCTGCGAAGCAACTTCAGAATTTATGAAAGCTGCCAAGAAAGGAAGTTTTTATGTCAGTTGCATTTTTATTTCAATTTCAATATTTCAATATGTCCTGCCACCAAAATGAGTGGTGGCATTGCTTATCCCATATCAGCAATAAGTGTTTTTAAGAAATACACTCTATTATCTCACATGAAATTCCTGTTTCTCTGGCTCTTAAATTACTTCTGCCCAACCCTTCTGTAATAACATCTGCCCAAAGTTTAGGTGCTGGAGTTGTATTATAGAAATATTGATTGAGCATGAGTTATACAGGTTTGCAATTTGATTGGTTATAATTTTCTGTAATGTCCCCTTTACAGAAAAGTTTTGGGAAAAAAAGGGATGAGTTCTGCAATTATCTGTGGGTATAAGGACAAATATTTAAAATGTATGTAAGAATTATGTGGTTTGGAAAGTGGTTTAGCAACTTAGAGGAGTTGAAGGTTTTCCTACAAGACATAAATTATAAATGAAGTTATATTTTTTATCCATGTATATCATGGATAAAAATTATTCATTAACCCTGAATAATTAGGCTAGATCTTCAATATTTGGAATAATTTTCCCCTAGTTGAACAATACTTAAGTTCAATTGAGTAGTTTTGGTTATGTCCAATTTATGCAGGCCACAACTATATCCTTAGGGTATCATATCATTGTTGTGGTTATGAATCATAGGTGTCATAGTTGGGTAGGAAAACTCATTGCTTCCTTCTTGGAGGGTTGTATGATGACTTCTAGTATTACAAAATTAGTCCTCAGGAAAGAGTCACTACGTTTAGTTCCAGCTCAGGGACCTCTTGGCCCTCCTGAAACAGGAACTTACCTTCCATTTCCTGTGGCAATGAATGACAATAGCAATGTCCTGTAATAATTGAATTCATAAAGGGACAATGGTGATCAATGGCAGTAGCATTTTAGTTTGGAGAGCCTTGAAAATATCACTAACAAATAATTTAGAGAGTTATTCTTTTTCTGGGACAGAAAGTTCAGTTATTATCCATGTCTTTTGGAGAATGTATTGTCCAGATAAACAATGTATGTATGTTCCAACTCCTCTTATCATAATTATTTTTAAGTTTTAAAATGGTGGATGTTTGCAAGGGCTTTTCATACACTTTTGGATTAACCTGCCACACCACATTCTCCTCTCTATACCCCTTACCCTATACCATGGAAATGGAGGCAATATATACATTAATATTAACTCTGTTACTCTATTAAACATAACTTTATTATACAGACATTGGTTCTTCTGAAAAATCAACTTTAAGTATTAGCTAATGAATTATGACATAAGCTGTGTGTAGAGAAAAATAATAACAAAATTTACTGCTGTATTTATAAAACACTCTCTCCCTGAAGCCATGGTAAATCACTCACTAATTTTAAAGCTAATCACAGAATGATTACAAATTCAATGGATAACAGTTGCAGCAAATCTTGAAATATCTGTTTGACAAGAAAAAAGCAAAGCATGGCCAAGCGGCAAACCACAATCACTGAACAGCTTGGGATCAGAAACACCCTGGATACCTTGGACACCACTCCCCCTAGAGGAACACCTGACTCACTCTTGAGGTAGGGAAGAGAAAACTGGATCTGCCAGGAACGGAGACTGAACTAAGCAATATTGGGACAGTGGGACCATGAGACTGCCTGCTGCCTACCCAGAGAGGGGGATGGGGAGTTATGGAGAAGAAAGAATGACCTGATGTGGTGGGAGGGAGAAGGGACCTTGAATAAGGATATTCGAGTATAGAAATTGTAACTTCTTTGTTAATAATAATAATAATAAAACAGAAAGAAGAAAAAAAAAGAAATATCTGTTTGAAAGCCTTCACTTAACTTTACTTCATACAGATGAAAGTCAAGGTTAATTTGTTTTAATCTAGATCTTAACTCTGAAACAACCACAAGTATATTTATTCTCATTTCTTCAAATAATAATCATTGACATTTAAAGCAGATATGCCAACAATCAGTCCTTTGGTTATTATTGTATCCACACATTCATTGAAATTGAAAAAATAAAATTAGATACAATGTACTCATTTAAAAGCTTTTGAAAATTATAAAATATTAGACACCTTATCAAAATAGTTTTTCACTTTTATTTGGGGTTTGGCCTACATATAATGATCTGTACAGCATATATATATATATATATAATGTCAATGGAACTCAGAAGATGTTGTAAGCTTCCCTGGAACTGGAGTTACAGATAATGAGAAGTCGTTTTGTGTTTGTGTTGAAAACTGAATTGGGACCTCTCAATAGCAATGGTTGTTCTTAACTGATTACCAAATGGTTGCAACATAGACTAGCCTGACAAAAATCTACTCCCTATTTGAATAAAACTCAGAAAATTACATTGACAGTGGAAAATTATATTTAAAATAGAGTACTACTCAGCAGCAAGGAAAAAATATTGTAAAATTTGCAGGCAAATAGATGGGTTTGGAGAATATCCTCCTGAGTGAGGTATTACAAACCCAGAAAGATAAACAGGGGGTGTACTCACTCCTTAGTAGACTTTAATCAAACAAACAAAAAAAAAGCAAAAAGCAAAGCCTGTCCAAGTTGCAAACAACAAACACTGAACAGTTTGGTATCTGAAACACCTTGGACTGACACCTTGATTCCCACTCCCTCCAGAGGAACACCTGATCCAGTCTTGATGTTGGGATGAGGAAAATGGATCTGCCTGGAGTGGATGCTAAACTAAGCCACCTTGGTACCTTGGGACTGCCTGCCTTTGCTGGAGAGGAGATAAACTGATGGAGAGAAGCATGAATGACTGGGAGGGGTGGGAGTTAGAAGGGAGTTTGAACAGGGGTATACATAGATAAAAATATGACTTAATTCATAATAAAAAATAAAAATAAAAAAGAAAGATTCATTTGGCTTATGGAATATGTTGCAGAAATTTTAATCTGCATTTCAAGGAGAGTACATAACTAAAAATTCTAATCCATATTTAATAAAATAGTAGTTTATTAATTGATTCTCATAGACATATGAATTTTTGGTTATTTAAAGTCTTCCATTACAACTTCATTATTATTAGTAGATTAATAATTATACATAGTAAAAGTTCACTCTGTTGTTTCAATACATGAGTATTATGTATTTGTACATTTTTATAACTTACAACTGTCTTAGTTTTCAAATATACTGCTTTCGACACTTGTGCTTTACCATAGTATTTCCTTAAAACATTTAAAAATAAAATTATACAGCATGTACAATTTTTTGAGTCTTGTTTATTGCATTTAACATCTCAATTAGCACATGACAGTTTTAAGAATCCTGGTTTTGAGATTATATTAAGCATTATTGAAAAATTTTAATGCAGATATTCTAGTACTTGGCTCAGGATTTTATTGTAACTTATGACAGGCTATAATTTAATGTGCCAGTCTTCCTCAACATATTCTCTATTTGTTCATGTAATTATTGTTATCCCAAGCATCTATTAGTGTCTTAATAAAGTAATGTTCATTGAAAATTGCTGGTAGATTGATTTTTAAAAAGTACAAAAAGAATGTTCTTTTACAGCAGCCAGGTACTCAAAATAGTTAGTTATTTTTTATTCTAAAGCCATCTAAATATATTCCCTTTTATTCTGTCTGGATTTATAAGACAATGAAATTGAAAAAAATTAAAACTTGACTTTGGCATAAAAACCAAAGTTAAATGATATGAATCTAATAATTATTTTTATGGGTGATTTTCAAGATACTCTGCAATTTAGACATTACAGACCTGAGTATTTATTTTAATTCCTCCTCTCCAATAGAGTGTGGCTGCACAAGAACAATATGATCTATATTGTCATCATTTAATTTCTTTTGGAGAAAGAATTATAGTAACTACTTGAATGATAAATTCTAATGTTTAATTTATGAATCTAAGTGATTCATATTTTATATTTTATGAGACAACAATCAAATATTATATTCCTTTGGTAGCATAAATAACTAAGTATTTAACTTGCCTTATATATATATTTTATATCAGGATCAAATTCTATTATTTGTTTATTTAATTGTTCTTTCAAATTTTTCTCTTTTATGTTACGTATTAACCCCAGTTTCCCCACCCTCAGTTCCCTCCAGTATGTTTTGTGACCTTCACCTTGCTCCAATCTTTCTTTCAGAAAAGAACAGGCTACCTGGGTTATCAACCAACATAACAAGTTACAGTAAGACGAGGTTCATATCAGGGATGGATGTGTCAATCTAGAAGGAGGAAAAGGGGTCTCAAGAGCAGGCAAAAGTTTCAGAGATATACTTTATTCTCATTTTTAGGAGCCCCACCAAACACCAGTTTACTAAACAATAACTTTTGCCAGGGGCCAAGGTGCAAGTTTTATTATTGTCACTTTAGTGTTTGTGAGGCCCTATGAGCCCTTCTTCGTTGATTCTGTGGGCTGTATTTTCATAATGTGCTCAACTCCTCTGTCTCCTTCAATTCTATCTCCGCTCCTCCTTGGTTCTTCAACCCCATCTAATGTTCAGCTGTGGGTCTCTGCATCTGCTCTCATCAGTTGCTGGATGAAACATCTTAGGCTCTAGTCTATAAGTACAATGGAATATCATTAGTCATCATCTCATTGATTTTTTTCAGTTAGTATTGATTATATCTTAGGTCTCTGGGCTACCCAGCCTCTGGTATTTGACTGTTTTGGCCTTGTCAGGCATGTTGTGGTATTTATGTTGTACCAGTCATTGGTTGGTCACTCCCAGAAGTCCTGTAAAACCAAGTACCTCTTGCAGGCAAGATAAATTGTAGGCGGAAGATTTTGTGGTTTGGTTGATGGAACAGTACTGCCACTGGAAGTCTTGCATGGTTAGAGAAGATGGTTTGTTCAGGTTCAGTATCCACTATTACTAGGAATGTTTGCTAGGGTCACCTTTGCAGATTCCTGGTAGTTCACATTGCACTAGGTTTCCATATCACCCATAAGAAACCCCAAAACCCTGTCATCTCTCCAAATATTCTCTCCCTTTTTCTTTTCTGCACCACACCTGATCTATCCTATTCCCATGCCTACCTATCTCAAGTCCACCATCTAAATCTATTTTATTTCCCTTTACTGTGGAGACCCATGCATCCCACCTTGAACCCTACTTGTTATTTTGCCTTCCTCGGTCTGTGGATTTTATAGTGTCATCCTTTACTGAACAGTTAATAACCACTTATAAGTGTGTGACAGGATTTTACTTCTGGATCTGCATAACCTTTTGCAGGAAGATGTTTTACAATTCCATCCATTTCCCTGCAAATTTCATGATGTAATCTTTAAATAACTGAGTAATAGTCCTTTGTTTAAATGTGCCACATTTCTTTTTCCATTTTCTATTGTGGAACACTAGGTTCTTTCCAGTTTATTTGAGTAGATATTCTTTTGTTTGAATGGGTTGTCTTTTGGACTATACCAAGGAGTCTTATATCTAGGTCTTGAGGTAGATTGATTCTCAATAATGTGAAGATCCTCCATAATTATTTTCAAAGTGTTTGTCCAATTATGTACTCCTAAGAGCAAAGGGGTAGTGTTCCCCTTGTTGTACATCCTTGCCAGCTTGAGCTGTAAGTTGTGTTATTGAACTTAACTACCCTGACAGGTAAAACAAGTATGCTCAAAGTACTTTGTATTTCAATTTTCTTGGTGGGAATTGGGCATATACACTAAAGTCACACATTCATACCCCAAAAGCTCAACTATGTTCATAGCAGCATTATTTGCAATAGCAAGAACCTGGAATCAGCCCAGATGCCCCTCCACTAAGAAATGGATTAACAAACTGTGGTACATCTACACAATGGAGTACTACTCAACAGTAAGGAAAAATGATATCCTAAAACTTGCAGGCAAATGGATGGATTTGGAGAATATCCTCCTGAGCGAGGTCTCACAAATCCAGAAGGATAAGCAGAAGATGTATTCATCATGAGTGGACTTTAAGCAAAAACCTTCTTTTTTCATTGAAAGATGATGGGTAAATAAAGTGATTTGAAACACACACACACACACACACACACACACACACACACACAAAACAGAACAAACTTCTGGTTTGACTGTAGAAGGGTTGCGTAGTAGAAATTTATGGTGACCAATACTGCATCAGAAGGCATTAGCTGGGACCTACTGTGTTTTCTTCATATGTAGCTGAGCCTAACCTTGATTGAGGAGCTTTAGATTTTATCTTTTAAGTGTCATGTATTTAGAGAAAAGAGAACTTTTATTACTCTTTTATTTTTAGCTATTCTGAATATTTTGATTTTCCATATAAATTTTGATATTGATTTTCAAAAACAATAAAAAAGAATGTTGAACATTTCTTTAGGTGTTTCTCAGTGATTTCAGATACTTCTATTGAGAATTATGTTTAGATCTGTACTTCATTTTTAATTCAGTTCCTTAGGGTTTTGATATCTAACTTCTTGAGTTCTTTCTATCAAATGTGAATTGATGAAAATCACTTTTCATTCTGGAGGCTGACATTTTATCCTATTTATTTGTTTTTTGCATTACAGAAGCATTTCAATTTCCTGAGGTTCCATTTTTTTAAATTATTGATCTTAGTGACTTTACTATTGGTGTTCTATTCATGAAGTTGTCTCCTTTGAAAATGTGTTTAAGACAATATTCTATTTTTACTTCTATCAAACTCAGTGTATCTGGTTTCATACTGAGGTCTTTGATCCACATGAAATTGTCTTTTTTCCAAATTTATATATATATATATATATATATGTGGATATATATGAATCCATTTGCATTCTTCAACATACTGACATCTATTTAGACCATCACAATTTGCTGAAGACATAGCCTTTATCCCTTGTGTATTTCTGGCTTTTTAAATAAAAAATATGATATAAATAGGTATGTGGATTTATATTTTTGAATCAAAAACCATTATGGGGATCATACATGTTTATACCAAAACCATATAGTTTTTATACTTATAGCTCTATAGGGTAGCTTGAAATCAGAGATGGTGATACCACAAATGTTCTTTTATTGTTCAGAATTAGTTTTAGAACTCTCTTGTTTATATGAAGTTGATTTATGTTTTTTTCAAGGTTTGTAAAGATTGGTTTGGAATTTTGATGGAGATTGTTTTAAATCTGAAAATTGCTTTTGTTTAAAATGACCATTTTTATTATGTTAATTTTATATATCTGTAAGTATGAGAGAATCATTTCATCTTCTCATACTTTTTTCAGTTTCTTCAAAGACTTAAAGGTTTTATCATGTAAGTCACTTGTTTACTTGGTTCAAGTTAACCCAAAATATCTTAAATTATTTGTGGCTATTGTGAAAGGTGTCGTTTTCCCTGATTTTCTTGTTCACCAATTGAGTATTTCTATATAGGAGGGCTTATAATATGTGGAAATTAACTTTGTACCTAACCACTTTGTTAAAGTTATTTACTATTAGAGCTTCTAGTAGTATTATAAATGAGATTTAGAGCCAAATATTGGGGGAAGTCTGAAATATTAGAGAGTGGAAGTATTATAGTAGGTTTTTATTTAGTTGTTTTGTAACATTTTTTTAGTCATTTTCTTAGTTATTTTTGTCAATTTTTTTTAGTAGTTTTGGGGGATTTTTGGTTTTTATTAGTCTTTATATATTTATCTAATTTGATTTTCTTTTTGTTACTTTTTTCAGCTTGTATATCTGGTAGATTAAATTGACATATATTTATATGTTGAATCTCTACATCTATAAGTAAATCCTATTTAATTATGGTAGATGAACTTTTTGATCTATTTATTGCATATATATTTATGAAAAACTGGTTCATATTTTTTTCCTTTCTTGAGTTTTTGTGTGGTTTGGGTATTAAGTTGGCTGTGACCTGTTTATTTTGCAAAAAATGAAGCAGATTGGAATTAGTTCTTCTTAAAAAAATGGTAGAATTTTGTGTAAAAACCTGGTGACCATACACTTTATTTGGGGATCCACTTTTAATTACTGCTTCTATTTATTTGAGAGATATAAGCCTATTGAAATTGTTTATCTGGTATTGACTTAAGTTTGGTATGATTGAGAAAACTTTCCTTTTTTTTAGATTTTCTACTTTTGTTGAGTATAGGTTTTAAAAGTATGACTTCATAAGTCTTTGTATTTTTTTTTTTGGTTTCTGTTGTTGTTATGGCTCTCTTTTCATTTCTGATTTTGATTACTTGGTTATTTTCTCTGTGTCTTTTAATTAGTTTGAATAAGGATATATTTATTTTCTCAATTAATGATCTCTTTCTTTCAGTGATTTTTTTGTATTATTTTATTCAGTTGTGATTAATTGATTTTAGGCCCAGTTTGATAATTTACCATCTACTCCTGTGTGTGCTTGCTTTTTTTTTTGTTTTAGAGTTTTAAAGTGTGCTCTTAAGGTGTTAGTGGACACAACTGATTTTTTTGTAGGCACTATAGACACTGAGTGCTATCAACTTTCCTCTTAGCACTGCTTTCATTGTGTCCCATAAGTTTAGGTATGTTGTGCATTTGAATACAAAGAAATTTGTAATTTCTTTCTTATTTTGGACTTTATGTAATAGTCTTTTAATAGATAGCTTTAAAATTGCTATGAATTTGTAGACTTTCTGTTGTTTCTGTTGTTGAAAACCAGATTTAATCCATGTGACATAACAGGATGCAGGGAGGGTTTTCAGTTTTGTTGTACTTCTTTGAGACTTGTTTTGTGACCAAGTGTGGTCAGTCTTGGACAAGGTACTGTGAGGTGTTGAGAAGTAAGTATATTTTTTGTTTGTGTGAAATGTTCTAGAGATATTTTAAGTTCATTTGAGTAATAATATTTGTTTGTTCTATTATTTCTCCATTTAGTTTTTTTCTGGATGAGCTGTCCAGTAATGAGAGTGGGGTGTTAAAGTCTCTCACTTTTAATGTGTGGAGTTTGAAGTGTGATTTAAGGTTTAGTAGTGTGTCTTTTAAAACTGCAGGTACTTTTTTTATTTGGCACATAGATGTTCAGAACTGAAATGTCATCATAGTGGATTTTAGCTACAATGAATAAGAAGCTTTCTTCTCTATCTTTTTAATTTATTTTCCTTGACATTCTATGTTTTTACATATTAGAATAGTTATACCAGCTTGTAGTTTTGGTCCATTTGCTTGAAAGATAATGTCTATCTTTGATGTTGAGATGTCTTTCTTTTTTGTGACAAATATTATATACTATTTTCTAATTACATAATACTACAGATAATTAAACACACATATCAAAAGATAAAAGCAGAAAAAAAAGCAGACATCACAAGATGGAGAAATTAAAGTACTAATTACCTGCCTGGCCAACTTTTATAGCCCAAACATCCTCTGTGACTGTATCTTTGTGCTATAGACAATGTGTTTTCATCTTTCTTATGAAAACAAGTGAATATTATTTTGTGTCAAGTAAAGGAACACAATTAGCTGCTACATTAGACCATTATCCCTTTGAAGACCATGTGAAATTTTATTTTTTTTTGTTTTGTTCTATAAAATAAGATATATTTTCCATGGGTTGTGTTTGGATAAAGACTTCTTATGAGAGAAGGTCACATAATCTTTCACTATAGATGACATAGTATTCATTATCATTAGAAACTAATAAATAAGTATGTCATAGAATCCTTTAACTTTCTTACAGAACTCAATACAGTCTCTTATATCCATGACACAGTTGAAATGCCATCATTGTAAAACATAGGTACTAGAATCCTATGATCTGAAATCATCAGATTGACTGTGTTCTTGAACTTACAGAAGCTTCTCAGTTTCAGAAGTTTTCATTTACTATTTAATGTTCTCAGTGTCTGCTACTGGTGTTGTATTTGAAAAGTAGTTTGCTGTGATAATGCCTCCAAGGATGTTTTTTTTTTTTTTTCTTAATATCAAGTTCACTGTAACTGGGTTTATGTTGAGGTGTTTGATCCATTCAGAGTAGAGTTGTACTGGGTGGTAGATATGGATCTGCTTGTATTTTTTCTACATACCACCATCCAGTTATGCCAGAACCACTTGTTTGAGATGTTTTCCTTTTCTCCATTATATATTTTTTGCCTCTTTTCCAAAATCCAGTGTTCTTAGGTGTGTGGATTAATATCAATTTCTCCAATTTGATTCCATCAACCCTAGTGTTTATTTCTATGCAAATACCACGCTAATTTTATTACTATAGCTCTATAGTAGAACTTGAAATCAAGGATGGAGATGGTTCCAGAAGTTCTGGTGTCGAACAGAATTTTCTTTAACAATCTTGACTTCTTTAACATGTAGTTGAATATTGTTCTCTGGAAGATTGTGAAAAATTGTGTTGGGGTTTGTTCAGATTTAAATTGAATCTGTAGATTGTTTTTGGTAATTTTGCCATTTTAATTATATTGGTCCTACTTATTCAAGAGAATTGAAGATCTTTCCATTAACTGATGTCTTCTTTGATTTCTTTCTTCCGTGACTTCAACTTTTTATCATAAATGTCTTTCACTTTGTTTGTTAGATTTAACCCAAGATATTTTATGATATTTGTGACTATTGTAAATGATATTTCTCTAATTTTTTAGTCTATTTATTATTTGCATATAGGAAGTCTATTAATTTTTTGTTGATCTAATATCCTGGCACATATTAAACATATTTATCAGCTGTAGAAATTTTGTGGTATAATTTTTGAATTCACTTATGTATACTATTATATCATCTGCATATAGCAGAAGTCTGACTTCTTTCTATTCAATTTGTATCTCCTTGATCTTCTTTTGTTGTCTTATTGCTCTAGCTATAACTTTAAGTACTATGTTTAACAGATACACAGAGAGCAGACAACCTTATTTTGTTCCTACCTTTTGTGGGATCACTTTGAGCTTCTCTCCATTTGATGGGAGTTGTGGGTTTGCTGTATTTTGCATTTTTATGCTTATGTATATTCTTTGTATCTCTGATTTTTCTAAGACCTTTATCATGAAGGCGTGTTGGTTTATATCAAAAGCTTTTCTTAGCATCTAATGAGATGATCATGGCTTCTGGGTTTTTGTTTTGTTTTGTTTTGTTTCATGTGGTGAAGAACATTGACATCCTGGCATCTCTCAAATAAAGTCTACTTGATCATGATAGGTGATTTTATTTTATATGTCCTTGAATTAAGTTTGTCAGTATTTTATTGAGTATTTTTGCATCAATGTTCATGAGGGCAGTTGGTCTATAATTCTCTTTCTTTGTGTGTTTTTGTGTATATGGTTATCAGGGTTATTGTAGCCTCATTAAAAAAAGCTTTGCAAGATTGTGCTTGTTCCTTTTATGTGGAACAATTTAAACTTATATTTCATAGAAGTTATTACATATTAGAGCTGGTAAAAATCAATATACTTTGAACTCTTAACAATAGTCGTCTCAAACTGTGTACAATGAATTAGCAACATATTTAGTACTGTCTCTGCACTTTTCTGCTATGAAATGTAGGTGACTACAGAAACTTCTCCTATCTGAAATAGTCAGGTCATCTCAATATAGTTGGCTTTTAGCTTCATACTTTTTAAATTGTTGATGCAGATTAATGAGAATTCAGAAAAAAATAGAAATCATTTAAAGGTCCATGCTCTTAATTATTTTTTGTGTTTTGAATAGTATGGGCAATAATTTTTCATAGTTTAGATAGCGAGAGATCCTTGTTTAGAAAAATGGTAACAAGAAATAGTCTGAATATTAAAACTTCAAATAAATGGAGTCCTTATGATGAATAAATCTCATAAGTAAATTTGACATAAAACAAAATTTATTAATTTACATATTTAACATTGGCAGTTTGCATAAATTAAACAGTACTTTTAAGTATTGTTCATATTTTCTGTTTCTTTTGTATGTTTTTTTTAAAGTATTAGTCTAGATGAGTTAGGGGAGAATTAAACACAAATCTATTCTTAGACCCATTTTTTACTTGTGAAATGCTCTACTTGTGGAAATGACATTTGGGGACAAATATGAAGAATGCGATGGAAGCTTCTATGTGATAAGCCATTTGTTTCTCTGTAATCTGCTTCACTGTTTATCTTGTTAAAGTACTTGTTGAGCAATTCGACTGCCTCTACTGGCACCTGACAGCAGCATCATCCGTCATTGCACCAGCTCTGGCCTACAAACTCTTTTACAGGATTCAGGAGGGAAATGGATTTAAATTTTAAACTGGTTTCTGTCAGTGTGACAAATGAATGCCAGAAAATTTTAGGACAGTGGTAGAATGTTAAAATGCATGGTGAAATAATGGTCTAAACTTCAAGTAAGATCAACAAAAATAACTTACAATAACTCCATGCTACACCTTCCTAACAGTCAGTCTATATTTGTAGCATAAGTGAGCATGTTTCTGAAATTTTCAACCAATTTATATTAAGAAGTAACATGTTTTATTGTTCAGAGAAACTATATTTATACAATAATTATTTCTAAAAGTATAAAGACTGATTAGTAGCTAACATTTTATGAGAATGAAAATAATACTTCTAAATATATTTGTTTGTTTTCTTTGAGTTTATTTTGGTGTTAAGCAGGTTGGTTGATTTATTGTTACTGTTAAAAACAATAACAACAATGGATAAACAAAATAGATATTTTAATGTGTGTGTTCTCACTCTTATTTTTTGACATATTTTAGATACAAACTAAAGGACCAGAAGAGATTGCTGTATTTTTTTAGTGCATTTCAATACATCTAGACATAGTCAGTGGAAGTAGCTGATGCCATACCTATAGTACTATAGTGGAGTCTGATGCAGCCAGTTGCAGGACATGTCTATGACAGGAAAGACTTTGGCTTCAAACTCAAGTCCCTATAGCTTTTCTTTGTTCCTTTTTAAGCAGCTTTATTTGCACATATGTTCTGTGGTGATGGAATCAGCTTGAACATGTTTCAACATGGGCATTTTAAGACAAATGCCATTCTGAAAAACACTCATTATTCATATGAGTAAAGACTCATTTACCCATTATATTCTAACAGAGCACTCATGGAGCATACATTTTTAATTAAAAGCTTATTATGGTTTTCTCTTATATTTATGATTTAGAAAAACTTTAAACCAAATACATTTTATAAATATGAGTTAAATATTAGTTAAATTAATAATTCATTTGATACTTAAAAGTTTTGTTGCAGAGCCTTGGAGGTGCACACCTTTAATCTCAGCACTATGGCAGTAGTAGAGGCCAGCAGATATCTTTTTCTAGGCCAGCCTGATCTACAGGAATAATTTCAGGACAGCCGTGAATACACAGAGAAATATTTTCTTGAATAACAAATAAAATAGTTAAAATTACTTTTCAGTTAAAATTTTTAGAACATTCTATTTAGTTCTAGAGAACTGCAATTCAGTGGGTTTTACAATTTTTATTTTAAGTAAATTTACGACCATTTGAAGGTGGTCAATTTTATTATTTCTTTGTTTTATACCGTCACTATCATTTTTTTCTGTATACTTATTATTATTATTATTATTAATAATAATAAAGAAGTCTAGATTCTTGAGCTCTTTATATATCTTAGAGATCAGTCCTCTATCACTTGTTGGGTTGGTGAAAATCTTTTCTTATTCTGTAGGCTCTTGTTTTGTCCTATTGACAGTGTCCTTGGCTTTACAGAAGCTTCTTAGCTTCAGGAGATCCCATTTATTGATTGTTGCTCTTAGTGTCTGTGCCACTGGTCTTATATTTAGGAAGTGGTCACCTGTGCCAATTTGTAGAAGTGTATTTCACACTTTCTTTTCTATCAAGTTCAAAGTGGCTGGGTTTATGTTGAGGTCTTTGATTCACTTGGATTTGAGTTTTGTGCAGGGTGACATGCTTGGATCTATTTGTATTTTTCTACACAATTCCATCCAGCTATGCCAACACCATTTGTTAAATATACTATCTTTGTTCCTTGAATGTTTTGGGCCTCTTTGTCAACGATCAGGTATTCATAGGTTTTTGGGTTAATGTCTGGATCCTCAATTCTGTTCCCTTGATCCACAAGTCTGTTTTTATGCCAGTACCAGGCTGTTTTTATTACTGTAGCTCTATAGTATAGCTTAAAGTCAGGGATGGTGATACCTTCTGAGGTTCTTTTGTTGAGTAAAGTTGTTTTGGCAACCTGGCTTTGCTGTTATTCCAATTGAAATTGAGTACTGTTCTTTCAAGGTCCAAAAAATATTGTGTTGGGATTTTGATGGGCAGTGCATTGAATCTGTAGATTGCCTTTGCTGGAATTGCCATTTTTACTACGTTGATCCAACCAATCTAGGAACATGGGAGAGCTTTCTATTTTCTGATATCCTCTTCAATTTCTTTCTTGAGTGATTTAAAATTTTTGTCAAATAGTTCTGTTACTTCTTTGGTTATAGTTACTTCAAGGTATTTAATGCTACTTGCAGCTATTATGAAGTGTAATGTTTCTCTTATTTCTTTTTCACCTCTTCAATTTTTAGTGTATTGAAGGGCTACTGATTTCTTTGAGTTAATCTAGTATCCTGCTACATTGCTGAATGAAAGCAGTCTTAAAAGGAAAATTTATAGCACTAGATGCCTACATGAAAAACCTAGAGAAATCCCACACTAGAGACCAACAACTCAGCTGAAAGTCTTAGAACAATTAGAAGCGAACTAACGTAGGAGGAATAGACGGCAGGAAATAATCAAACTTAGAGCTGAAATCAATAGAATTGAAAAAAAAAAGAACAATACAAAGAACCAATGAATATAAGAGTTGGTCCTTTGAGAAAGTTAACAAGATAGATAAACCCTTAGCCAAACTAATCAAAAAACAGAGAGAGAGTGTTCAAATCAACAAAATCAGAAATGAAAAGAGGGACATAACAACAGACCCCCAGGAAATACAGAGAATTATCAGGTCATATTTTGAAAGTTTGTATTCCACAAAAATTGAAAACCTAGAAGAAATGGACAGCTTTCTGGACAGGTACCACCTACCAAAATTAAATGAAGATCAGATTAATTACCTAAACAGGCCTATAAACCTTAAGGAAATTGAAGCTGTCATTAAAAACCTCCCCAAAAATAAAAGCCCTGATCCAGATGGTTTCAGTGCCAAATTCTACCAGACATTAAAAGAAGAATTATTACCGTTACTCTTCAAACTATTTCACATAGTAGAAACTGAAGGAATATTGCCAAATTCCTTTTATGAGGCCACAATTACCCTAATTCCCAAGCCACTCAAAGACACAACAAAGAAGGAGAATTACAGACCAATTTCCCTCATGAATATTGATGCAAAAATTCTCAACAAAATTTTGGCAAACCGTATACAACAATGTAGAAAAGATATCATCCACCATGACCAAGTAGCTTCATCCTAGAAATGCAGAGCTGGTTTAACATACGAAAAACTGTAAATGTTATCCATCATATAAACAAACTAAAGGAACAAAGCCACATGATCATATCCTTAGAGGCTGAAAAAGCCTTTGACAAAATCCAAACTCCTTTATGATTAAAACCCTGGAGAGATCAGGAATACAGGGAGAATACCTAAATTTACAAGAAGCCGACAGCCAGTATCAAACTTAATGGAGAAAAACTCAAAGCAATCCTACTAAAATCAGGAACTAGACAAGGATGTCCTCTCTCCCCTTATCTATTCAATATAGTTCTCGAAGTTTTAGCTAAAGCAGTAAGGGAATGAAAAGAGATTAAGGGGATAGAAATTGAAAAAGAAGAAGTGAAACTATCTCTATTTGCAGATGATATGATTTGTATCCCACAAAATTCTTCCAAGGAACTGCTACGGCTGATAAACAACTTTAGCAATTTTATTATTTCTTAAACAATGAGAAACCATACTTTGTGTTATTTTACAGGTACTAATAGAACAAACTATTGGAATGAAAAAATTCATCACTTTTATTATTTATTTTATAGTAGTTGATATTGTATATAATCAAATGTTCAAATTATAATGCAAAGTTGTTCACTTGTACAATTATTTGTGTTTATTTTATTTTATACGATACAAAAAGTAACTTTTCCCTGAAATTTTTAATAGAAAGTAAGTTACAGAAGTTTCAAATATTCAAGCATTCAGTAAAATATTTGAATTGTATGAAATACTTTCCAATCAAATGGCTCTAGAAAGCAACCTGGTGTAGGCATTTTAATATCTAACAAAGTAGACTTTAAACTAAAATCAATAAAAAGAAAGTAGGACAGACATTACTTTTTCACCTCAGGAAAAAAAATCCACCAGGACAAAATACTCTTAATTATTATATAAAACTTTATAATAAGCTTCAATTTGCTAATGTCTTCATTATCTTTATTTTAAAATTACAAATATTCTTGAACAAACTAAGACACATTTCTTCTATTTCATTTCTGGATTTATTTAGCTCTGTTGTTTATTTGTCTACTGACAGTGAGGCAATTATCTTTTCTCTTTTTGATGTAATGTCTCACTATGTATGCCAAGCTGGATAGAACTTATTCAGTCCAGATCAGTTTTGATCTGACAGAGATTCACCTCTCTCTGAGGCCAAAGTCTTGGAATATATAAAAAGATATATATATATATATATATATATATATATATATATATATATATATCTTCTTCTGTCTTTTTTTTATTACCACAGGATAGCTTTTGCCCAAATGCAAATGTATTGATTCCTGAGCACTCTTCCTCTCACTATTGTGATATTACAATTATTTATCCCACCAGGTTGAGGTGTGGTTGAATTTGAATGGATCATCATGATGAAATTAAGCTCTGCAACAGATGGAAGTAGACTATTTAGTATTTTTGCAGGTTGTATAACATAGTTTAATCTCCTCTGTGTTCATGAAAGATACACAAAAAATTAGCAAATATTTGTAACATGTGGTTTCTATTTCTCATTTATCTATGTGTATGTGAAATCTAAAAGTTTGTTCTATCTGTGGCATAGAAATATTTGTTACGCTGCCTGAACTTGAGCATTTGGCATTATGGCACCATGTGATCTCCTTTTATATGTGTGTGCATATATATTATTTTAGGGAATTTCTAGAGTAAGAAGTTTCCATATAGATTTTTCAGATGTCTTCAGTGTTAGTTACTCTGCCTCATTCTTTTCCCCTGTAATCAGCCCTGCAATCTTTCACTGTATTCAATACTTATTCTTCCATAACTTTCATCTCAAATCATCTGTAATTAAGTTCATGTAAAATATTTCGGTTATTTTTATTTTGTCCTTTCTATACTCCTTTCAGATTGACCTGACCTTTCTATTTGGGTACAATCTGGTGGTTGATGAAGCAAACTTATTCAGAACTAGTGCTCCAAAGCCTCTCACACTCTGCATATTGTCTAGGGGTGTGTCTGTATGAATTCCCATGTACTTCAAAAATAAGCTTCTTTTATGAGTTTTGAATGAATACACTTAGAAAAAGTTATAGTAATATGCAATTATGTCATTTTATTTCAGTAATTTATAACAGAATAATGGTAGTTGTTTTTTTCCCTATGCCCATGTTTTAACCCTATCTAGTATGAGGGTTAGGGTTAGGGTTCTATATTGATTTATATTCCATTTGAAAAATATTAGAAGAAGTAAGTCTGGGAAACATGCACTTTCAAGTTTGCAACATAGAAACATGTAAATCATATTTACAAAATTACCTATATTCTGCCAATACTAGGACAGTTTCTTTTCATATAATCTGTGTTTAAAATTCTTAAAAAAAGAATGACATTTGAAGACTACTATGAGTTTTACAATATTTTATTCTCCATTTTATTTTGTAGTCATATTGTTATGTAATAGCACACTAAAACATTACTTTTTCATCAGTAAACAATCAAGGAAACATGTATATACTTGAAATAGCTATAATAATTTTTAGAATAATAGATAATAAAGTAGAGAACTAACTGGAGTAAAGAAATAAAAGCATTAGGAGCAGAAGGACACAGTCACACTAGGAATAGTTTAAAGATTTCTATTTTAAAAGTCATCATTAACTCTTTTAAGCTCAAGTCATTTATTATATGATTTATCAGGATTCTTTTTAATTACATAAAATGCAGTGTCTTTGCATTATGCATTAATGAGAAAGAGTATGGATAGCTGACCTTCTATTTAATTATATTAAATAATAAATCATTTTTCTAGGAAGTTACATTAAGATTTCCTTTTATTTATATAAAATATCCTTTATATTTCAGATATACCTTTGCGTAACTCCACAATTAAACTCATGTCATTTTAGTATTACAGAGTTTATAACTGAAATTATCTCAGAGAGGCTGACCTGTCAAGTTTTTTGCTAAAACACACTTAAAATTCACTAATCATTTATAATTGTATAATACAAAAATATATTAAATATATAATCGGTAATAATTAAAATTGAAACTTCTAAATATCAAATTAGAAAATAGTTGCTAGATTAAAAAATTATATAATATCTATATTAGTAAGACATGGGGTATTTAATAAAATATTTAATTTAGTAGAATTCCTGTTTGAGAATACTATTCATCTTGAGTTGTAACTAAAATTTTAGGACTATTTATTTGTGCTCAGAAAGTATCTTTTTGATTCATGCACTTTTTATGTAGCAAATATAATTATATATGTGTACTAAGGATAACAAACTCATTTACATTTTTATTTTATTGAACTCAATGTGGAAGGCCTGAAATTCTGATACAAAGCAAACACAGGATTAGTTCATTTGGTTTCCTGCTCTGGGCACATTTATTTCTGATATTGACTTTAGTCGTGAGCATCTCTCCCAGTAGAATTGATTTATGATATGCTACATTGCCATCCAGACATTTTCCAGAGAAGTGAAAAAGAAGTTCTGCTTCTCTAACCTGCTAATCAATAGAGAGCAAACAAGATCAGAAGAAACTAAACCCTTTCTGCAAGGTGATCAGACAGTAAATGTCAGGATGTGAACACTGTGTTTGAAAATAAATGGTGGACCTATCTACCTTGTTAATTAGCAGTGCTATATGCTTTTTAGAAGATCAATTTATACTGGACACAAACTGGGACAATGAAGACAGGTGTTACATTAAATAGCTTTGTTATGAATAAATACATGTCTAACCTTTTATGTCAATGTTTCTTTTTGCTCCACATGTATCTCTGAGGTTATAGATATATGTAGATTTAAAATCAAATATAAGCCCATTGCTTCCTGTTCCACTCCCGGGACCGAGTGCTGTCTGCAGAATCCCAGTGCACTCTGGAGAAGGGACAGGTAAACTCTGCCCCTGACCACATCCACAGCTCCTGCTGAGGGAAACCCTGCCACGACATCGAACTGAGCTAACCAACTACAGGGGTCTCTGAAGGGCAGATTCAGACCCCGCCCAGAGGTGAGGAAGGGGCAAGAGGCCTCAGTGCCTATATCCCAGCCTGGGAGGGAGAGTTGAGCTCCCATTGCTTCCGGTTCTGCTCCCGGGACCAAGTGCTGTCTGCAGAATCCCAGCACACTCTGGAGCAGGGGCAGGTAAACTCTGCCCCTGTCCACATCCACAGCTCCTGCTGAGGGAATTTGAACGGCTCCCACCACGACCTCAAACTGAGCGAACCAACAACTGCAGGGGTCTCTGAAAGACAGAATCAGACCCTGACCAGAAAGGTGACAGGAGGCACACAAACCCGAGTGCCACAATTGACCAGGACCATCTAATCGTGAACCACTGAAGCCATGGGCAAACGTCAGTGCAAAAAATTACATACTACTACAAAGGACAACATGGTAACTCCAGAAGAGAGTGGCGATCTTTCAAATGCTAGACGTGAATTGAGCAATGAAGAGGAAACAGAAGGAAGCAACACCAAAAATTCCTTTTTGATGATCATTGAAGCTCTCAAAGAAGATATGAAAAAAAGCCTTAAAGAAATAGAAGAAAATACAAACAAAAAATTGGAAGAGATGAACAAATCTATGAAAGAAACATGCCAGGAACTAAAAGCTGAAATAAAAGCTGAAATAAAAGCTGAAATACAAGCAATAAAAAAGGCACAAAATGAGGGAAAAATGGAAATAGAAAACCTGAAGAAAAAAGCTGTAACTACAGATACAAGCATAACAAACAAAGTTCAAGAGATGGAAGATAGAATCTCTGAAGTGGAAGACTCACTAGCTCAAATAGATATATCAGTCAAAGAAAATAGTAAAACTAAAAAAGCCATAACTCAAAAAGTTCAGGAAATCTGGGACACCAAGAAAAGACCTAATTTGAGAATAATAGGAATAGAAGAAGGAGAAGAATACCAGCACAAAGGCACAGATAAGGTTTTCAATAAAACCATAGAAGAAAACTTTCGTAACCTGAAGAAGGAAATGCCTATAAAGATACAAGAAGCTTACAGAACACCAAATAGATATGATCCCAAAAAAAAGTCAGCATGCCACATTGTAATCAAGCCACAAAACATACACAACAAAGAAAAAATTTTAAGAGCTGCAAAAGAAAAGGGCCAACACACATATAAAGGCAGACCCATCAGAATAACGCCTGACTATTCGATGGAAACGATGAAAGCTAGAAGGGCTTGGTCAGAAGTTATACAGATGGTAAAACAGCATGGATGCAAAATTAGAATATTATACCCTGCAAAATTATCAATCACCATAGATGGAGTAAACAAGGTATTTCAGGACAAAGTCAGACTGAAAGAATATCTATCTACCAATCCAGCACTACAGAGAGTATTAGAGGGAAAACTACAACCTAAAGACCCCAGATACATCCACGAAATCACAAACAATCAATAAGTCCACAGAAGAATACTCTAGAGAAAGGAAATACAAACAAGTTACCACCAAAAATGGCAGGAAATATGAATCAATGGTCACTAAGTTCTCTTAATATCAATGGACTCAACTCTCCTACAAAACGTCACACCCTAACAAGATGGATACAACAACAGAAGCCATCCTTCTGTTGCCTACAAGAAACACACCTCTATTGCAAAGACAGACACAGGCTTAGAATAAAGGGTTGGGAAAAGATTTTCCAGTCAAATGGTCCTAAGAAACAAGCAAGGGTTGCAATCCTAATATCTAACAAAGTAGACTTTAAGCTAAAAGCAATAAAAAGGGACCAAGATGGTCACTACTTATTCATCACAGGAAAAATTGGACAAAAGGAGATTTCAATCTTAAATATTTATGCGC
Source organism: Sigmodon hispidus (assembly GCA_004025045.1). Lineage (NCBI taxonomy): Eukaryota > Metazoa > Chordata > Mammalia > Rodentia > Cricetidae > Sigmodon > Sigmodon hispidus. The sequence goes on from PVIH01016636.1 coordinate 44,708, forward strand.
CTATTATAGGGGCACCTACATATGTAAAAGAAACACTGCTAAAGCTCGAATCCCACATCAATTCTTACACCCTAATAGTGGGAGACTTCAATACCCCACTTTCAACCCTAGATAGATCAACCAGACAGAGCCTCAACAGAGAAATAAGGAGTCTAAATGAGGTTATGATGCAAATGGATTTCATAGATATCTACAGAACCTTC